>DWQX01004282.1:0-15388 GCA_018245475.1 Pharmacophagus antenor
ATATATATATATATATATGTATTTAAATATTTTCTAACCACAGTAGTAGAAATAGAAACATCAGCAGTACTTGGTCTGTGAAGACATACCACTACAAAAATATTTTTTAAATGTTTCTCTAAAATTTTTATTTTAAATAAAGCAATTACCTGTTTATGTGACGCGTCTGCTATTCGTTCAAGTGCTTTAGAATTGTTAAGAGTAGCCTCTGCCATCTGAGACAAAGCTGAAGCTTGTTGATCCATTACTTCTACCTATAAGAGAATTACAAAATATTTTTTTTAGGTAATTGATATTTAAACATTTACAACATAACTACAACTGCTTTGATTTAAGAAAATATGTATAAATTAACTGTTGGTAAAAAGTACACACTAATTATATTTTAATATTAAAAAAACTGGATGAAAATTATCTGTTAGGGAGCTATGATGGTATAGGCAACTTTAATATTAGTGTCCCATAAGTTTCTACCCTTTTTTTGATGCGAAATGAATCCACGATATTAATTGTTTAAAGTTGATTTATTATGTTATATTTGAATCATTCCATTCTATAACTTTCTTCCATTTCCTCAGCCTCATTATGCCCTATTTTCAAAATAGTAAAGCTTTCCTGTCAAAGTATTCATTTAGGTGCGTTTTTATTTCGCTTATGGACTTGAAAGATTTACCACAGAGAGAATTTTTTAAGGAGAGGAACAAGTATTAATCGGATGGAGCAAGGTCTGGGAAGTATGGAGGGTGAGGTAGAACGTCCTAATCAAAGTGTAATGATTTTTGCCTTACGGTCAACGCAACATGCGGTCTTGTGTTGTCGTGATGGAATGTGACAACTCGACGGTTCGCCAATTCTGGCCGTTTTTCTACTATGGCGGCTTTTAGTTGATCCAGTTAATTGCAATATTTGCAGCATTGATCGTGTCACCTTGAGGAAGGAGCTCGTAAAGTACAGTACGCCCTTCCAGTCCCACCAAATGCACAAAAGAACTTTCTTCGGATGAAGTCCAGGGTTCGCAAGAGTTGGTCTATTTTCTCTAGACCAAATGCGTTTTCGATGCACATTTTGATACAAAATCTTGGTCTCGTCTCCAGTGACAAGACTCTTTAAGAAAGGATTACTTTCGTGTCGCTGAAGAAGCAAATCTCATGTAGAGATGCGGTTCATAAGACCGGTCTCCGTCAATTGGTGTGGAATCCAAACTTCATATCGATTCACATATCCCATTTTGATTAAAAGCTTATGTACCGTTTTTTTTGGGAATGTTAGTGGCATCCACTATCTCACGCACACTAACTGTATCGCGGATTTTCAGCGAGCATTCTTAATAAATTCCGTATTCGTGGTTGCGGGGCGGCCGCTGCGGTCTTCATCTTTCAACTCGAAATTGCCATCTGCAAATTTCTTAAAACAATTGCGGACGATCCTTATAGTCGTAACACCACCTCCGTAAATGGTGCAAATCTCGTCTGCACCGTTCTTTGCACTATTGCCTTTTTTAAGCAATGAAGCATAACATGCCGCAAATGCTTCTTTTGGCTATCCATATTTAATTGTATATGTGAATTTTTTTTTAAAGAGACTGTAACCAACGAAACGTACTCTGAAAGAGCTGCGAGACGACTGAAACCGATGCCATAAACAGTAAAGAGACAAGCCTGCATGTTTATATAAACATATCCAGTAAGAATCATTCATAGCGTGGCGAGGAAAAAACTTATGGGACATCCTAATACATGCCTGTTAAATTCATAACATCTCTGTTTTTGTCTACAATTAAAAATATGGCAAGGTACTATGGCCTACAAACAAATTTATACTGTGTTGTAAAATTTTACATACTTTTGTAATTGCTATTTCAGACTACTTACTAATTTTTCCATATAATTTATGTGCCGCTCATCGGTTTCTGCAGAAATTAGATTACTTGCATTGGTGGAAAATCGTAAATCTTCTCCTTTCTTGAACATATCTTCCAGTACTTCATTGCTATTACCATTAAACGCTTCTTGTTTCACAGAAGTCTTTCGCTCTGTAATCAAGTATGTAACAATTTTTAAGAAACACTACAAAATATAAGTTATATATGGAGGTAAAGGTTGGTTTGCATAAATGTATTTCTTAAGTCTGATGTTAAATAATTTCACAATAAAAATGTCTTAGGAAAGCTTACTATTTGTTACATGTTTATTATTTGGTGCAAGATCAAGTATCCTTAACTCTAGGTGACTGAGTGTATCACTCGATCTGCCTTCTGCAATGTGTTTCTGTTTTATTGTTATACTCCTTCTCTTGTCTGACCAAAACTGAAAACATGAATGAAATAGGCAAATTTTTAAATAATACATAGATCATATTAAAAAAAAATTGGTAACTTGAAAATTAAGTAATTTTTATTTGTTTAATGATATTTAACTTTACATAATGCTCAAAAGATGAGAAACTATTATGCACATCAAAAAACTAAGCAACTT
The DNA here is from genome assembly GCA_018245475.1 of Pharmacophagus antenor. NCBI lineage: Eukaryota > Metazoa > Arthropoda > Insecta > Lepidoptera > Papilionidae > Pharmacophagus > Pharmacophagus antenor. The sequence goes on from DWQX01004282.1 coordinate 2,475, forward strand.
ATACAAATTTCAATTTTACAATATTTTTTTGCAATAAATCCTTAGTATTCTCTTATTAATATTATATTTAATGCTTCTTTGATATTAAACAATTGTTTTTTTCCTTTTAATAATCTTAACATTAATTATGAGTAAGTACTGTATGTATGTAGTACAAAGCATGGTGCCTAATCAACTAAACAAACTAAAATTAAATGGTTGTACGAAAATTGCATAAATTAATACAAAGTGTGGCCTCCTCTGTTATCAAGAACTTGCTAGCATCTATAATTCATAGAATCAATGAGACTGTTAATGTTATCCTGCGGCAATTGCTCCCAATGAAATTTTACTAAGTCCATCAGTTGATGGGTTGTTGTCACTCAATTCAAGTCCTTTAAAACAGGACTCTGGAGCATCATGCATGCATGTCCCATGCATGCTCGAAGGGATTGAGGTCTGGCGATTGCGCAGGCCAAGGCAATACCATAATATTTTCCCTTGCCAAGTACTCCCGTGTGTGCAAAGGTGTATGTGAATACTCATTGTCATGCATCAACGTGAAATCGCATTGTTTGTGTGACTTGACAGATATAAGGCCTTAGAACATTGTCAACGTAATTTACAGCGTTGATGTTACCATTTACAAAAACGAGCTCAGTTTGTCCGTTCTTCATAATACCCATAACTGTTGAGCCGTTGTATGGATGCACTTCCTGAACGCAACTCAGTCTTTCTTTAGTTCCAGGACGACGGTACACTCTAACCTTTGTAGTATCAGGCTTGAACCCAAATTGAGACTCATTGCAAAATAAAATTTTATCCTTTTGTTGTCAGATTCATGTAATGTGTTCCCTACGGCATACATCTCGACGAGCGCGATTCCCCTGATGTATCGGTGGGCACCTAGTTGACCGACGTGCTCGTAGAACACACTGATGCAGTCGATTTCGCAGAGTTTGACGGTTTGACTAACAACAACACTACTTGAATTTGTTAGTCTTAAACCTATCTCTCGGCCAGTTAACATCGTCTGACGTCTTGCAGTCAGTTGTATGTATCTATCTTGCCGTGTGGTTGTACACCTTCCTGGACCTGGGTGCTGCTCAGCAGGATGTTAGTGTAACGATGACGAAGACGGCAAATAATGCTTCTGTTCACACCAAAATAATGAGATATCCGAGATTGACTTCTTCCCGCTTGCAACATCCCTACAGCTCTGCATTTCATCTGCTTTCAAATGACGTCGCTCCATGACATAAAAAATGTCTCTAAATCCAAGTTTGTTTAAAACTTTTATCAAATTATTGTTTAAATAATGAAATTGATGCAGAATACTAAATTTTTATATTAAAAAAAAAAGCTATAAAATTCGAACTAATGCATTCGTTTTTGAATTGTGGAAAAAAAAACAAATAATACTCGTTTTTTTTACAACCAGCCAGTATGTCCTCTAGATCAGAAAAGTTTACATAGTTATTACCTACTTGGTAAAAAATTATATTATTGATTAATAATTTGAAATAGTATGTGTTGCTTATAATTTTTTCATGTGTGTATATAACAAATAATTTGACAATACATATCAATGTGTATACGTTTACATGCACAAGAGTTCTATCATCTAAAAATATAGCAATAAATCTGGTTTTTTGAAGATTCACTGCATTAAGGAGTAGATGATAAATAAATGTTTACCTTTATCCAACCTTTCATCGACTTTGTAGCACCTTCAAGTCCATTAACAACATTAGAAAGTTCTATCCACAGAGTCTTGAACCTTTCATGGCTTATACCATCTTTTTGTTTACGGTGAGCTAATTCAGGATGTTTTTCCATGAATTCAACAATAGATTTCAACTGTGTAAATGAAGGCCTCGAAACCTAAGAAATATGCATACATTATTTATACCATACAATTACAATATACTACAAACTAGTTGCTTGCTCTTTCCCTACAAATTACATATTTTTACTGATACACCCCAAGCATATTTTAAAGGGATGTGTCCTTTAGTCAATCAAGATATCTTTTTCCATGACAATATTCATATATTAAAAAAAATCACGTTATGCTTACACGGCCTGTATTTTCAAAAATTTCAGTATCTTGTAGGATATCGCCCATATTTACTTAAATTTTATGGGAATAAAAATTACATAAATATAATATGCAAGTATAAGTACGTCGCAGAATCAATTTTTCACTTAATGTATGGTCATGAATGAATTAAATTATCGTAGCAGTTTGTAAGCATTTTTCGAAAATTTGCTTATTGTTATTATACTGTAATATTTTTTCCATTCGTCCCGTTTAGGGAACAGGCTAAGATCTGTGACCATGCAGCCTAGTTGTAATTTTTTAAATTAACAATGGCAATAAGTTTGAACTTTTTGCCAAGGATAAGACGCTTGTATTTTTCATTATTATTTTACAATTTTTATAACAATATTTCCAAATTAAAAAAAATAGCAATTCTTTCTCTTATTAGCAGTAGCTATACTTGAGATGCCTTAGGGAAAAGTACTTTCTAGATTAACTAATTTTTAATGTAAATTTTAACAGGTTAAAAGCCGCTATCAAAACTTAAAAATTTAATGAAACAAATATTGCAACGTGATTTACTTGTTAGAATATTAATTAATATTTATAATACTGGTCCGTCGATTGTTAGATAACTCATTTTATAAATATTAACTCAAATACTCTATTTTCAACATTTACTTATTATACGAGTAGACTTTGGGAAAAAAAAAGAAATATATTGTTTTTTGTCACTATTAAATATTTCTAATCTGTGAAATTAGCGCCAGTACGTCACCACTTCATCATAAATTTAAGCAATATGTATGGAATAAAAAAATATAATCTGTGACACAAACTTACATTTCTTATAGGGAAATCTAGCTAATAAATAGTGATAATTATTGTTTCGTAACTTTATGAAAATTTGAATATTTGTGTATAAATTACTTATAACAAATAATAAAAGTTGTCTCATAAGTAATATATAGACCCTACGATGTAATGATATGTTTAGTTGTGTAAAAGGTTTTATCATAAAGGTCAGTGCTAATGCGATGATGTCCCAATTGACAATAATATTCAGCTGATTTTTGTTTACAATATTTTAGTTATGTATTCCTTCGAGGGAGATTTTAGGCGAAAGCCCCAACAAAATTTAGCTGGCGCGAGTGCACAACGAAAAACTGACCGGGATGCTCTAATACTGCAATCACAACAGCAAAGACAAAAACGAGAGGTTGGTATTTGGCATGTTTAATTCATATAAGGGAGCATTAAAAAATATTTATTTGTTGTCACTATAACACGACGTATTGAACTGTTGAACAACTTTTCCATTGCCAGTTATATTTGAATAATTGAATTTCCCGAAAACTTCAATGACAAAGCAAATTCTTTTGTCGCTAATTATCTTTTTGGAAAATTTGGTATTTTAAAAAGATAATAGACAATGATTCTGCAGTATTATAAATAATGATATTTATCACACTCATATATTTTACAAATATCAACAAATGCACTCATAACAAGGCCTAACTATTTTATGTACATGTCATTAGTTTAATTTTTGGCATAATCAATTTCATAAAGTATTTTTTTTAGGAACATCGCAAACGTCTTAATAGCACAATAAAAATACAAGCTTTTGTAAGAAGCTATTTATCAAGAAAACATTGCAAACAAAATGAAAGAGAAGAATTTGATAGCATTTTTCCAAGAGCCAGTGCCGATAATCAAATGTTATTTTGTTCTTTACTAGCTAAGATATTATTCTTTTATGATAATCAAAAAGATTGTAACCGATTGGTAAGTTTCATTTATACTATGATCTAAAAATTTTAAAATAAATGATTAAAAATTACCACTGTTTCTGTGTTTTAACACAATAAATAATTTCTATAATGTTGAGTCAACATGGTAAGGATTTTTTTATTACTGAACCTGATCAAAGTTATAAATAAAATTGAGGCAATATAATTAGTCAATTTATAAAATGAATTATGTTTTTTCATATAATGAAATTCTTTAACTGTTCTATAAAATTATAAATAATCTTAGATTTCAATATCGCAACTGTTGTTGAAACAATGGCAAAAAGTGTTCCAAAGTGGAAGTTCTTCAATCCAAATAAGAAGGTTATTGGCATTACATCTTCGTTTACTACAGGATGATTCAGAGGTAAAATGTGGTGTATGTAATAAATTCTAGTGTGATTTACATTTGGCTATGAACTAAGAAAAACTAATTATTTGCTTAACCCATTTGAGACAGGTTGCACATCATTAGTGCAAAACTTACCTGAAGTTATAAGATTTAAAATAACATCAATCAGCACTCAAATCCATTAATAGTTCCTCCTTGAAATAATTAAATAATTTCCATCAATGTGTGTGATTTGTATAGCAAACAAGCTTTGAAATAAACATTAAAAGTTTTAAATAAAGAAAAAAAATTGTTTCCATGGAATACTCGAAAAAACTCATAATCTTAAATGGGTAAATCTATGACCATTATTTCTTAAAAGTTACTAACACAAAGTTAATACTTACATGTACTTACCATTACAATGTACTTGAGAGTAATATTTTTTTTCATGACAGAAAAATTTATTTATTCAAATCTTCCATTCAGGTGCCAATGGCTGTACCATTAAGAATGTTAGAGGTTTTCACTTCTATACAGTCTGCAGCATCATCTATGAGCTTTGAAGAAGCTGTAAATGTTATTGGAGGCACATTTTTATATTTGATTAAAAGAGGTGAGAAGTAAAAACTGTAACCTTCAGTGATGATTAGTGTGGTAACATGTTAAGTGAGTAAAAAAAATGTTAAAATAATATGAGCATAATGAAGTAGTTGACTCTTATTTACAGTATGTTTCTTAATAACTACGAGTGTCTTTATTTTTAGTGATGCAAAGTAATTTTTCTTATTGTTATTATTTTGTGTTGAATTTAGTTTATGTGATAAAATCACTTTACAAAATAGTTGATAATAATACCTATGACCTATAGTACATTATTTAAATGTGCAAAATTGATTAATTGAAAGAGTATGCTATAGTGTTTAAATCTTGCAGGCTATTTTAAGGATCTACGTAAATTAATGTGCCAAAGAACACCACCTCTCTATGGACTATCTCCAAACCCACCTACTCCATTATGTGGTGCCTTGATGGATTTAATTCAAAGGCCAATAAATTTGACCATGCAGGTCAACTCATCAGAATATGAGTATGTTTACTGAAAATATTGAACATAATTACATTTGATATGTACAAAGTTTAAGTGAAAAACCTTAAATTTTGACTATGTAAATAGTATTCATAAATTATTCTTTACAGAGACACAATTATGACAGAATTTACATCAGCCTTTCTCTGCAATCCTTACCCAGAACCTGTAGAAATGTATATACTGCCAACATTAGCACATGATCCAAACAAGCAGTTTCCATTTTTAGCTTTCTTGCGGTGCATGAGGGATGAAAGTAAATTTACTAGTGGAAAATTAGGAAATGATTCATGGTTATTACATTCTGTGTTGTGTTTAGAACCTCGTGACTTTGGTAAGTGTGTTAATGTTTTGATGAGTTTCAAAAATAGGTTCACTAGATATTATTATTATAATTTCAGAGAGATTGTAGAATCTACCTAACAAAACAAGTAAAAAATGCACAACTATCAACTAACATTTTTTAGGTAAAGAACTTCGCAATATGGAGCTTTCAAGGCTGCCCAGTAATCCTATTGTATTGGATTACTTAAAAATTTTAGCAAAGCTTACTGAGAATGTTTGCAACAAGCAAATAACTTATGACTATGAGGACTCCTTGTACAGTCAAGAGACTGCAGCAGATAAAGATGCTGACAGTGATAGTGAAGTTGAACCAAACCCAACATCAGTCAGAGAACAGACTCTTCTCACCAAATGCATAGAGATGTTAAATGAGGTGGACAGCTGTGTGATGAGGACTTGTTCACAGATCAATGAAAATGAACTCAGCGAGGAATTCTTAGAGTTTATAACAAAGATTTGTCATAATTTACTTTTAAGTCACAAGATGGCATTGCATAAATACAGGTTAGTGTTTGTATGCTTTATAGATAAAATGTAACTTAAAGTATATACTGGCATTATAGGTTTACTTAGGTAGAGTTTTTCGAAGCTTTCTGGCTGGCCACCCACCATATTGTCAATATACTGTCATAACAGCCTTTCTGTGAACTTTAAGAACAGTATTCTTGGCGATCACGCTTTGCCATCTTCATCGTCATAGTCACATGTGAAATTGAGGCCAGATGTAATGAGCAACATTGTAGATAAAGAAATATTGGTATTACTTGTCTATCTGTACTAAGTAAATTGTAGAGACAGAACAAGAAATAAGAAGTGTATTACATTTATTATTCATGGTTCTGTTTCCGTTATTGAAATTCAAATTCTATTATAAAACCGCAGGTTATTGTATACGTTGGCATTCAAGCCAGTGTTCGTTCGCGGCGTTTGGCGCTGGCTGAGTGGCATGAGCCAATCGTCGTCTTTCGGCGGGCCGGACACGCCCCTGCTGGCGGTGCTCTCGCGGGGAGTCGGGGCACCCGGTCTCGAACGCTTGTTAGCGCCGCTTGCCGTCTTCTGCACCCTTTTCACTCTGTTGATCGGGACTCTGCACGATACTGAATTCTTTAGGAACACCGGTGAAGATGATAAATCGGACCATAAGGGTACTTTAATTGTTTTTGAAATAAATTATAAGTTTTAAATAACAATAAAAAGTAAGAAACACGTCGACTGTTTTGCTAAGTACACTACAGAATGCACAAAGGAAAAAAATTTGAATAATGAATATTACATATTACAAATTTTAGTTGTTATCAACCATTCAACTGTTAACATGTTAAATATTACAAGGCTCATTGGTGACTAGCATCTTAAAACTGTAAATTCAAAATATGAATAATTATGTGTTTATCGATTTGTTAGTACTATATTATTATTAAGTTAAACTATATACATAATTAATAAAAATGTATATTTAAAGAAAACCATATCTACATGAAGTAACATTTATCGAAAAACGGAAAGTATACCGTGTCAAAAAATTTCAATGTTAACACGTTAACGCTCTGAGTAGTTATCACGTTATAATTTTTTGTTCCTCAGTGAGTGTCGCGAGCACGTCAGGAGGGCGTACTCATGCGTTTGAGTTCTCTGAATTGGGTGGTCTGTGTCGCGCTCTGAGGCAGTTGTGCTTGGGGCTGCTGGAGCTGGCGGTGCCTGACACGAGGCCGGCGCGCACAGCGTACAAGCAGCCTGTGTATGCACCAGCGTGGACTCATTTGTTCAAGGTATATATATAATAAAAATATATTTCTTTTTATCTCCTACATAATTTCTAGAGCTATAATTTTTTGGCGTCTGTGCCTGTCTTTGCGTCTTTGGCCACACTTTTGTTTAAATGTCTTTTTAAATATTTTCTAAATGAACAAAAATTGTTCAGTCTGCGCCATATCAGCATTTTATCTATCCAAGAATCCCCAGACAATATGTAGGTTATAGGTATAGCAATATATAGGTGGGTTATATTCATATATCAATCGATACGAATAAATGAAATTGTATATGTGATATCAAAGTGTATTTTAAATGTCTTAAATATCAAGATTTTCAATGTGTATCTGTAAAGGTTTTAAAGCCAATATGCCTAATACATAAAATAATTTATATATGCTTGTTTTAGCCAGTTTTTAATTTAAATTAATGCGTCAGGTGTGTACGCAATTGTTGCGCGCATTATACGCGCGCGACGAACGACTGCGGTTCAGCGGCGGCGCGGGCGCGGAGACGGGCGCGGCGTGGGCTGGTGAGAGTGACCATGACGCGGTTGAGGTGGCCACGCTGGTATCTTTCGCGCGCGCCTGTTCGCGACGCAGCGCGCCCCTAGCGGATGCTGCGCTTGCCTTCGACAATGGTGCGTACCTCTGCGTTAACGTATATACATGCATATATTATAATTACATGTTATACCACGACCACGTTCCCACCTGGTGGGAAGTGATGCAAAATGATGGCACGTCTGGTAGAAGAGCGTTGCGCCAAACACAGACTAGAGTTCCGTTTTGAAAAGCTTTCTCTTTGTCGCACAGTGCTTCGACAACAAAAGATAAAGAAAACGGAACCGAACTGAATATTTTTTCTCTTCTCGACGTTCCAAATCAAATGCCGGATATTGTAGTTCGTACAAGTCTAAAAGTCTATTCGCTCTTTTATTAAAGATCGCTATGACACATTTGGATACACAAAGTGTGGCCCGCAGATTGTATTTAATACGAAATAGGTATTCGCCTAATTACTAGACCACATAAGTAAAATAAAGCTCATTGTTACTCCATTCTAATAAATTTACGAGTAAGAAAGTTTTTAAATAGTTTATGGGACTTAGGATTGGTGTATCATCACCGCCTTATAATTGTTACATGTAATAAGTCAAATGGATCTCTGTAATATATCTATTGAATAAATGACTCTCCATATTGACCAAAATTAAATTATTAAAATAAATACAGATTTAAATTTATCTTATTTTACTAACAATTAATATAGAAAAACATCCCAACATACATATATCATACATAAGTTGTTGCTTACCGCTAATTCAGTAACAACGTTTTTAATGTTTGTATTTGTTCTAACGGGAAACAAAAAAAAGTATAAATTTTTAAAACTGAATATAAAATTTGTAAAATATTTATTTTTTAAAGAACAAAATATGCTTGTATAAAATTATTAAATGAAATATAAAAGAGAAAAGGTTTTGAACAATTGGTGCAACCAGTCATTTTGATTGGGTTGGTAGTTCTAGTGTTAATATTGAATTTATTAATTTTGAAATTAATTTTGAAAACGCTTAAGCTTCATGTTAAATTAATATTTACTTTAGGTAATACAATTTACACATTTCCTTATATAATATGGAACATAAATTGACCTTATTTTTTGTTTATGTATGATTACTATAACTGTTTTATTTTTTTTTCTTCAGAAGAGGGGCCTCCTTTAACAGTTAAGGAATTGAGGATATTGACTGTTCTGAAGGAGATTCCGTTCGTTATGTCCTTTTCGACAAGAGTGTTGATATTCCAAACTTTGCTTCTCAGGTAAGGTAAATTATAGCATAATATTATCGAGGTTTAACTTGGTTCTGAAACTTCGAATTTCTTATTCCAAAGAATAACTATGTTGTGTGCATCTATACAACGTTTATAAATATTTTTTAAGTAAAGGCATTGTAAATGGCACATACTGCGACTAGAGTTCATTCTTCCTTATTTTTAAAATTGTAAAATAAAAAAAAATAACCTGTTTATTTTTGGTCGAAAATAATAAACGATTATCGATTAAAAGTGATTGTAAATCCTCTTTCATAATGAAGTTTTGTATTTGAAGTTCTTGATAGGATAATAAGAACTTTTTTATTTACAGGGAAAAAAGTGCCAATTGGTTTGAACAGTCAAATTTTAATGAAGGCCCATCTATCAGCATCAATATACGGCGGACACATTTGTATGAAGACGCATTTGACAAGCTCAGCCCTGATAATGGTAACTGTACTTTATTGATACTTAACTCTTTAACTATGGTAAACTTTGATACGGGTAAAATAAAGTTACTCAGTAAAATTTGTGTAGGGATGAATTTATGTGGAAATATATAAAACAGCACAAAACTATATTAAAACATTATATTTTATTTCCTGAGCCGGTCTGGTATAAATATCTAACAATCAGTTTTAGAAAACCAATCTACGCCGAGGGCGTACTGGTATAGGCGCAAACAGTATTCAAAAGGTTGAAAAAATATCAAGTATTTATGTTAAGTTTTTGTTTTGCAGAGCCTAACTTGAAACTAACAATGCGCGTGCAGTTCATTAATCAAGTTGGCGCAGACGAAGCTGGGGTCGATGGTGGTGGTGTTTTTAGAGAATTTCTGTCGGAACTTCTCAAGTTAGTAGCAGCTCTTCTGTTTTATCCTAACGCTCTGCAGAGCGAATACATACGCTCTGATAAAGTACGTGCCCGGATACGCAAAGCGTGCACATACGCCTACAGAATATGTTTTTGAATTATATTTTACTTTTGAGATACTTTTTTGTAACCCTTTCACCTTTCACTTCGAAGGGTGTTTGTATTTATATGTTATTCAAATGTAAATTACTCATTCATCGGGTGACTTTTTGGGGGAATGCGCCTTTAATTTATTAAGGTGAAAGGGTTTGTTTTTATGGATATAGAGAACTAAGCTCTAATTTTTCTATTTTTAAGTTATAATAATGGGTTAAAAAAAATTATAGAATCTTAACTAAATTATTTTAAGAAAAATTTACTAGTTTAGTTGTTATTATGAACGTTAGCTGACTTATTTCCATTTAAATCACAATAATATTTTGTTTCAGATCAGCATTCGATCCAAATAGAGGTCTATTTCGTTTAACAAAAGACAACATGCTATATCCTAATCCTGGAGTTCATTTGCTTTATGGCGATTTCCCAATGCACTATTACTTTGTCGGCAGAATGTTGGGAAAGGTATGAAGAAATTCTAAGGTTTTTATTATTTGTATACGACAGCGCTTTAAAAGTTGGATTGCACGCACCTGCAACATGACGTAATCATGTGATTTTATGAGTCAACCGCAGTGGCATCTGATTCTTTATCTCTTAGGCATCATGCGTGGCTGTAGTGGCTGACGCGGACATTGTAGTGTACGACGCCCTATTATAGTGCCTCATACTACTAATTCGTTCACTACGTACTACGAGGTATGAATTGATGCTTATGTCGAATTCTGCCGTACAGAGAAAGTTGTTCGCGTTGAGTTCAGCCGCATTTAAGAGGTTAATAAAACAATGTCAATATTTTTTTATGTAATTGAATTATATTTTTGCGAAAGAGATTAAATTATCGGTCCATGAATATATATTCTATTTGAAGTCGGTTAGATTCAATATTTATTTATGTCACAAGGCACTGTACGAGAGCTTACTGGTAGAGCTACCGCTGGCGGAGTTCTTCCTGAGCAAGCTGTGCTCGTCGCGTGAGCCGGATGTCCACGCGCTGGCGTCGCTCGACCCGGCGCTGTACCGCGGGCTGTTGTTGCTGCGCGCGCACCGCCGCCAGGACGTGCCCGAGCTTGGCCTCGACTTCACGGTGCTCAGCGACGAACTGGGCGAGCAGAGGGTAAGCAAGCTTTTTTTTATTAGCAATGGAATGGGCCAACACTTGACCTCAATCGACTTGACTCGGCCTCAGTTTCACGGTGCTAAGCGACAGGCTAGACGAGTAGAGGTTGAAGGGTTTTTATATCGAGAATTGGCAAACATTTCCTGTGATGGATGTTAAGTGACTACAAGGCCGTAAATACTAAACGTGTTCACATAAAACCGGCACAGCGAAGTCGTGCCTCTAAAATACGTGTCTTTGTTTCAGATAGAGGAGCTGAAACCGGGCGGAACTAACATTCCAGTCACGGCAGAGAACAGGATAGAATACATTCACCTTGTGGCCGATTACAAACTAAACAGGTATATATGTAAAGATTGTAATGTTCTACACTTTTCGTCGATACCAATAATATTCAACTCTAAACATTTTTTTTTAAATTATGTAAATTTTAAGTAGAGATTGAACAATAATTTTTAATCATTATTAGTTTTCATCATTAGCTCGCAATAAGGCTTCTTTTCAAGAAAACTGTTGAGAAATTCGGAGAGTCTCTTTTATATTTAGTAACGACAGAATAAGACAGAAGGTGAGAAATTGATACCACGTGCAAAGTGCCCCAGACCTTTTTATCTAATTTATATTTTTATTTCATGTTTTATCTGTTTTTTTTTTCAATATTTAGACTTACAAACAATATTTTTACTTACAAACAATATTTTTACTTAGAAGGGAATATGTCTACGTGTATTCATTTCAGACAGATAAGGTCGCAGTGCAACGCTTTTAAGCGCGGTCTGACGTCCGTGGTGAACGCGGAATGGCTGCGTATGTTCTCATGCAGAGAGTTGCAGCATCTCATATCGGGGGCGGAGGTGCCAATCGACATCGAGGACCTGAAGCGGAACACGCACTACGCCGGTGAGTGGAATCTAACAAGAGAACCTTGCTATGATTGCTCTACAAAATATTTCTGTTTAAAAAAGAACTTGTCGCGAAGAAAATGTTATCGATTACTCTTGTAAATTTAATGACGTCTTAGTGACATATTAGTATATGAAAAATATGGTTGTATTGTTACATGTAAAAAAATCCGTAAATACTGATCTTAGTATTATTACAAAGATAAGCATATTATTAAGCTAACAGCAGGAGATATTCATCTAGATTTAAACGATATTATTTGCTGAAATAAAGTGGTCATTGTTTCCCTGTATTCTTTATTAGTCACAATTCCTTTTAAACTGTTATTATACTTTTTCGTTTAAAAGGTGGGTTTACTCCGACGCATCCAACGGTACAATGCTTCTGGAAGGTGGTCGAAAACTTCACGGACGATCAAAGGCGGCAGCTGCTCAAGTTCGTGACCAGCTGTTCCAGGCCTCCGCTATTGGGTTTTAAGGTATACATGATAGATTTTGTTTATATCCACAAAATAGATGTGTTATAACTTTGACTCGCGTAAAAATACTCGAAGGAGGATACTATCAAACAAAACTTGGGTTAGAATAATTACAGATGAGAGCTACAGTGTCATAGATAGATAATATACACTGCCGGCCAAAAGTTTGAGACCACCTTGAAAAAATTACAATACTGAATAAAACTCCAAAACTTAGTGCTCTACAAATTATTTATTTACCTTATTAAATAGAGAACTTGTTATGTAACATAAAATAATTTAAAAACTAC
>DWQX01004283.1:0-15385 GCA_018245475.1 Pharmacophagus antenor
ATATAAATATATATATTTACTTACATAATTCTAGTAAGTAAAGTCATAGATAAATTTTATTGAAAGTTCTATAATGGATAATAAAAGAGTTTAAATAATGGTTTCATTGTTCCAAATATGATATGGTAAAGGTATCAAGAGTGACCCTAAACAATCTCCCGTTTTGGCCCAGCTTCCTACGATGAAGCTAATAATGCTAGATAATAGATGTCGTCGGTGAGGTGTTGTAAGAGGTTGGCTATCGAACCACCAGATCCGAAACTTCGTACCTCTTAGTTTCTCAATGAAAGTGGAGTAATGAGAAGAGAAGAGTGTTAGTTTCGTTGCTTTCATCAACTCCACAGCTGCATTGCAGCCGGTGGAACCTTACACCAAATCCGAGGCAGGGATCTGGGAGGAGTGTTTTCGAGTACATACTGTCTTAGCCCCTGTTTCCATAAAACGTGATGACCATAAAACCTCGCTGATATCGAAGTCTTATTCATGTCTGACATAACCTGTTCTTACTTGCGTAAGGACGTTGCCAAAGAAAAATCACAATGAACAGCATAAATATTACACCGTTGCCAGTTTCGAGCCCTCAAAATTGCATGTATTAACATTCTAAACACAATGTTTCCGCTTTATAAACAGGTACATACAATAACACGTACAATTTTAAATCAGGTGTTATCATACAACTATTGTTCGTTATATATCCGAACCCAGCTCTTCTTTCTTGCGAGACAAAGAATTACTGTTTTGAAAACAATCTTTCACTGTGACATTGTTTGAACTAACACTTCCATCACAGTATACGTGACGGGCGTATCACTTGTTTTAACGTAATTTTAACACGTACTTATGCAGTATGTCTTTAAATAGCATTTTGAACAGGATAAGATGGAAATAATATTTTAGACTCGATGCATCAAAGCTGCTTGTACAGTTCCCGTGAATAACTATCACCTTATTGTTTCAGAAGTCATATGCGTTTTACACAAAGAGTAAACAAATATTTAAATTTTGTGAAAATATAAAATCGATTATATTATCGAAATTATTATCATTTATTTATAGACACCAACATATGTCATACACTGTTACACTTTTTGTTACTTTGCTCACGATTATGAATATTATTGTGTTCCATAATTTTAGTTCATTATGTAATAATTTTTATTAAATTTTTCCGCTGGTGGTACGTCTCAGCAGGAAGTCTCTTACAGTGGTGGACACGCAAATTAATTACATTTTATTTGACATGAAACGGTGAGATAAGCAGTATATAAACATTTCCTTACTAATTCGAAATTCAAAAAACGTAGTATATGTAACTTAAACAATGTAACCAAGCGTGTATTTCAAAGCAGAAATTTTCATCACGAAAATGTCCTTCTCATGTCCGCATATAACGAATAATCAAACAAAAAATGATTACACTATAATTTATTTACATTGACAGTACGGATATTACTTCGTGAGGTAAACCGGGATTCCCTAGTTGCCGAATTCACAAGTGGCAATTCAATTAACGTGGTTTTTCATTTGTTGACGAAAAACCATCTAAAAGTGTTTTCTTTTTTTTCTAATACAAATTGTAAGTGAAGAATATATTTGCCTTATAAATTATTAGGACTTATAAACAGATGCAAAAAGTTTCTAAATATATGCCTCAAGCTATTATATAGCAGATAAACGTAAGTACTAAATATGGCTACCATTAAATTGAAAATAACCAACCAAGCATTAGAACATTTTAATGTATGATGCGGTAATAATAATGTGGAATATAATATTTTACTTAAACCTTAACAAACATTTTTACACAGACAGAAATTACTGTAAAATGTTCATTTAGTGATAACTGAAACAATGACCGTAAAATTCAACAATAACAAAAAACAAAAATAATGTTTTATAAATGCAACAATGGTTTCCGAATGTTGGTGGGAATGCCGCTCTTCTGTGGCGGGTCAGGTGTGTTCATCGCACACCACTAGTTTTTCAACTATTAAAAACCAGACCGCCGTATCCTCGATGCTTTTATAACGTAAAGCATTTTCCAAGAAGCTCGATAAAACATCAAGGAAATAAATTGCATGCTACATTATATTTACAAATTTAAATTAATTTACATTGTTCTTTTTTCAAGGCTCAAAAATTGTGTTAGCAAAACATGTAATAAGCTCTAGCTTGGTCAAACAGATGGTGGCAGTTCAGGAAAATTTTAATAAGAAATTCAATGTTCATGTTACAAATTTGTAACAACTTTTGTTGCTTTTTACTTTAGTATTAACAATACAGAATGTAGGTAAAATTAATATCAAAACACTTTTTATATAATGTTGGTGTTTGGAGGTACTTACCCGTTTTTTACGTTACCCGGTTTTTAGTTAGTGTTGCGGTTTACTTGCTAAAATTTTCAAGTTACATATATCGTGCATAAGCTATTATCAACTTAAATAACATCTCTATAAAAAATAGAAGCAAAAAAAGTGTTTGAATGTGCTAATTTATATAACCACTGTACTGCATATCTATGTATATTAATAATGAGATTTTTTTATAATCCAGCTCGTAACTCTCTGACAAATGGCGTTGCCAGTGGACCAACTTAGAGCAATCAATCGAAACGTAAACGTAAGTGAAGGGGATGAATGTATAGAGAAGTAAATGATAGAATGGTAAATGGTAAGTAAATGTCGATGATCGGATGTGAATAGAATTTCAAAAGGGATAGATGATGGAAGATGGCGAAAGATGATGAAGACGTGAAAACGATTAGTTTAATATATTATAAACAAGATTATTGATCCAACTTAAGCAATTCCCATACGTATACATTCGCATACCAATAAAAAATCACAAATATTAGTATACAAATTAATATGCGCTCTACAATTTATTAACTTTTACACATATATATAGTTTAACCAATTTTCATAGACATTTGCTTTTTTTAAATGCATCCATTTATTTAATAAATATAAACTGGCAAAACAACGACGGCAATGTTTAGCTAGCAGCTTATCGATCTTTAGGCTTAAAAGTAACCTTTTTAAGAATTGGGGTTATTCATTTCCATAAAGAATATTAAGTATAACTAGATTTTCTAATTTCTATAACATTATCAAAATATACTTATTATCCACATCCACAAGCTGTATAATTAGGGACTATAAAAAAAATTACCTAAGATACCAACTCTCAAACATTATGCTAGGTAATGTTACAAAAATAAATTAACAAGAAATTTTCTAATTTCGGAAAACACATATCACTATTGCTGCTATAACCAGTACCTGTAATGTTTCGTACCTATCCTATTTATGTCAATTCATTTGTAATCCTGCAATACGTAATTCAAAAATAGTACAAAAAAAATTTAGTTTTCTCAAATATTATCTTTAGTATATAACACCACTAGCAGCACAGAACTTAAATAAGTTAAATATTGACTTTCAAGAAGACGTAAGATGAGGAAACAGAGTTTTCAATGATACACAAGGCGTATCTGTGTATAGTAAAATATTGTGGGTACTCTTCACAACTACTCAAAAAACCAAGAATGTGTGATGTAAAGAAACTGCTAGCACAATAATCTCTCTTTCACTTTTTATTTGTTCTTACCGCGAGAGATAGAGAGACAATTGATAGAGGAATGTAGAATAAAAAAATTTAAACCATAATTAACATTTTTTTATAAGGGCTACCATTTAATTACAATTTCATAAGATGTTAAGTGATCAAGATCGAAGTCGGTGAACCGTGCTTAAGATATTCTGAACCTTATTTGTATGACTGACGAAATACAGTAAATGGCAGTAGATTGACGATTGATGGTAGCTAGACGAATTCGAAAAATTTATGACCATACAAACTCATTCACTATGCTAGCGCATGGTCACCGGCAACAGACAAGGTTCGAGTGAAGAAACTGCTCAATCGTGTCCAGAGGGGATTTGTACAGAAAATCATAAAATCTTACAGGACAGTCTCTCTCAACTCATTGTTATTATTGGCGGGATTGCTTCCCTTAGACATCCGGACAAGGGAAGCAGCCACACTATACGAAGTGAAGAAGGTCCAGACCACGTACATTGTGGGAGACCGTGAGGTGGAGATTCCTGTAGATTTTAGAGATTTACCCCATCCAGCAGAACAGATAGGTATACAATTCCAATGCCTGGTAGACAGTGCAGAAGTCGATCAACAAAAAGCTGAAATCAAAATATTTACTGATGGAAGCAAGATCGATGGATCAGTGGGCGCTGCTCTCTAGCATTATGTATTATGTATTATGTAGCATCTTTTCCGACTCTAGGTCTGCATTGGAGACGCTAGCTGATGGCGTTTCCCTTCATCCCCTTGCTGTAAAAGCAAAAAACAACATCAGGAAGTTGACCAATAAGGGGAATTCTCCTAATTTCTTTTGGATCAAATCCCATACAGGGATGAAGTGGAATAAAAGAGCCGATCAACTGGCGAAGGAGGCTACACTCAAATGCAAGAAAAGGCCGGACTATGATGGGTGTCCGGTTTTGTTCGTCAAACGCCAGATCAGACTGGAATCGGATGACGAATGGAATCGGCGCTATCAAAAAGGCAGTATGGCCTCGACAACTAAAAGATTTTTCCCAGATGATTCGGTGGCCTTTGGTATAATAAGAAAATTGGAACTTGACCCAGTCCTACTACAGGTCCTTACAGGGCACGGTGAATTCTCCGAATACTTACACAAGTTTAAATGTAAGGAGAACCCGTCGTGCACATGTGATCCGGAAACAAGCGAAATTATAGTACATATAATCACAGAATGTCCTATCTACGCAAAAGAAAGGAATTAATTAGAAATACAAGTAAAAATAGATATTAACGAAACCAACTTAGGTAAGCAGATTGAAAATGTAGAAACAAGAAATCCATACCTTAAATACTGTAAAATAATATGTAAAAAAGTTAATTACAGAAAAAAGACAACCCCATAAATAAACATCATATGTAAATAGCCCGTGCATATAACGTATAAGATAATAAATTAGTATAATAATAGTATATATAAAGAAGCTATACATTGTATAAGATAGATATAAAATAGATATTATAAATAGAATAAAATAAGAAAACAAAAATATAAATAGTAAATAGAAATAAGAGTTATTGAACAATGATTATATAAGAAAACAAATTAAAAATCGAACAAGAACTCTGACCACCCATGTCAGGGGAAAACAGAAATCGTCAAGGAAACTTCAACCTTGACGAAAAATCAAAAAAAAAAAGCTCATTTACTGATGAGAGCAGCTAACCGTAGCTTTGAGCACGCCATATTATACCCAAGCTTCGTAAGTCATACGTGAAATCTACTGGCCTGTTTTTTGTAGACGTTTGTTTGATGCTACTTATTTTTCTGTTTTATTTTGATCACCCGACTGTGTTATCTATTATAGATATCTTAATCTATTGTAAAATTATAGTAAAGAATTGAATTTTTGAATATGTTCGTATATTAACATGTTCACACATCATTTACTAATTTATCTCAATTAAAAATTACAAACAAATAATTATAATTACAAAATAAAGCATCGCCAAATTAATTTTACAATAAAAATATTCTCACGTGCATTATCTAGTTTTGACTGTATATAGTACATAAAGTATGTCGGAGTTCCCATATGAAATAAAAAGATAACCATGTAAAATAAATAGAAAAGCTAAGATGTAATATGAACGTTTCACAAGTAAAAAAAGACACCTATACGATAACAATGATGTTATGCAACAGTATGAGGGGACGGTTTGTGGACAATGGTGGGTGATTGTTATCCATTGGTTTTATGGTAATAAGTGCTTTATAAGAACAATAAAGCGTAAAACTCGTTTTCAACAGTTCAACATAAAATCTTTACTTTTAATCGTTTTTTACCACAAACTCATATTTTTTAAAGAAGAAATGTCGTTTTAATGTAATTAATTTATTTAAATACATGTACAGATTTGTTCACTTTAGAAAAAAAATATTATTTTTTACAAATGGAAATATAATACAAATCTTTTTGTGCTACGTATTGATGTATTTTTTTATAATGCGCCATTCACAAAAATAGCAAGGCAAAAAGGAAAAAACCAGTTTTATGTGAAATAGCGGACTAAACACTTTTTCAACAATTTGTCACTGCCATTAAGTAGTCTTGTACGTTTTGGTTGATATTTTATTGTAGTAGATAATTTGGGGTTGATATACCCTGAAAAGATCAATGTCCCAAATAAATAAAAATAAAAATTCAACCATAACCTTCGATTAGTGAATAATGCTTCGAAATTATTTCAGATACCCTAAGTAATTAATAAATTCAAATGCATAGAAAATTTATTCACTAATTATTATACAGGTTAATCGGCTCCAAAGACCAGGCCAGAAACTTCATTATATTATATATCCTTTTAGTTTATCGCTGATGTAGAACAACCACTGATTATTCGTACACAGGCATTCCTAAATATACACACGAACAAACACATTCAGAAGTCAGTGTACAATTTGCTGAACACAATTAAAGTGATCGCACCGTTATTACTTTGTTACGTACATAGGTACGACTAAGTTAGGCAACAATGGAACCGCCGGTTACACAAGGCCGCAGGTTAATTTAAAAAAAAAAGATAGAATCTGCGTCTATGGCGTATTAATCTTGGGGCATCTTTTTTCCGCTGCCTGAACACGATAATAGCAATCAACATACATTAAATACCAAGCGCACCATAATGATTCATTAAAGTTTTTAGGTAGTTTTATATTCAAAATGTTTTTACGGTCTCTTTGTGAAGTTCAAACAATGTATTCCGATATAATTCTTAGATAAAAAAAATCTTTCTGTAAATTTTTTAAGTGAGTAATCACCGTGAGGGGCAATTAATGAAATAAAAAACATTTTTATCCAACGATATGAAAAAGTTTTTAATTCGATATATCCTCTTTTGATTTTCTTTTTACCGAGTACTCTTATTTCGATCATTTGTTATTATTTGAAAAATTATACAACGTATTTAGTAAATTATTATAAAAAAAGTTTATCAAAGCTTAGTCAATTTAGATAATAACAGTTAAAATAAATTCAATTCCGGACTTCGTCATTATAACCATTAATCTCTTTTTCCTTCCAATTTGAATTATTGTTATTATGTATTTGTATAACAATAGAAGACTTCTGATAACTTAATTAATTCAAAGGATTATTTATAATTAATTGTTAAAAAAATGTTGTGCCTGTTATCTTTTTAATACCAAAACGAATAGACGAAAAGAACGTTCACATTATGATAAGTGATAGGCATACTTATAATGTCGCGCGCAGAAGGAGTCTTGGACAGCATCATCTTGCGCTTGTATAGATAAAATCTATTGTCTTAAATCTCGTTACCCCAGTGATTTCATTAGTTATAGCACCGTGCTTGCCTTGCGGTTACAGAGACATTGATAGCCGGAGCAAAAAGAAATAATTATTGAGATATAAAATAAATCAATAATGTACCAATATAATGCCTATAAAATACTGTAAAATAAATACACAAAAGTATAAAGGATTAAGTAAGAATTAGTAACTAAACTAGGTTTACTAATATAAACGTTAACAAAGTTGGTGGAATAATTAATGTGTCAACTGTCATGTAATAGACCGATTCGCGATTGCGTTGTCACAAGCATAAACTGTGTAATGGCGTAATTATAGAAAATTGTGTACATAATTTGTGATCAACAGTTGCATCGGGCATTAATATTATCCTTTAAATTCTAACGTCTAAATTATATAAAAGTTATGGAAGCTTTTTTGTATAAGACGACGAGTTATAAGTAGGGCTGTCTATATAATAGAATGTTACTAAAAGGTATATAAATATCTCACCATAGACATTATTTATGTGTTCTTCCTTGATAAGAAATGCAAAGAGTACGGGTACATGGAGCCATGACTTTTATTGGGATTATTGAAGATTTAACTTAGTTTGCTTGATGAACTTAGTAATATTAAAACAGGTAAGAGAGCCCGATCACCAGATCTATAATACGTACAATATAACATTTTATATAAATGGAGGTAGGTGATTTAAATAAGTATCATGATTGTTAACGTTTTTTTTTTAATTGAATACCTCTTAATCCTACTATCGAATTCTCATTAAAGTAAAAAAATGTGTCTTACTTTATAAATATGTGTACATATTTATAATTTAAACAAAACGAAGAGCTAAAAATATTCAGGTGTGATGTTGGAAAACCGAAACCAGTTCACTTTTTGATAAACATAACAAACGTAAACTTTAAAAAATAAGGAGCGGCGATGTTTTTCAAAAAGACAATTGTGACATAAGGGCCGATCCCTTCATAGTCAAATTGTAAACTCAAAATAAACGGACACACAGAGCGACACCTGCATGTTTTGAACTGTCTTATACACGAAATGTTTGAATAATAAGACAAATATCCATTAAGCATAGATATCTTATGGGAATCAAGTGGGAAAAAACTGCACGATTAAATAAAATGTTACGTTATTCGAGAAAAAGTAATGCATTATCATGAATTTCTCATTCTATATGCAAAACTGTTTAAAATATATTTTTTATCTACAATGGGATGACACGAGACCTCAATTTCACTTGATATTATGTAACTATAGAGCCAAAGTCTTTTAACGTACTCGCACATAATTATTTGGCTCTAAAAGATTCTGACTCGCGTATGTTTAAATAAAGATCTTTGATTTACATCGATGACTATGCGGATCTTTTATCTGACACAATACCACAATAAACAGTGTCTTTGAAGACGGCCGTATTATATAATAGCAAGCCCCAATGGTTTTGTTGAATTTCAAAATCACAAAATGTTTTGTATGTATTAAATTTTTGTGTATATACGTAACAATTCCTTTATCTAATCTAAAAATATAAATAAAATGTTATTATATATGTGTTCTATGTATTGTTAGAATATAAATATGAATTCACGCATTAACTGATCAAAAATATGACAAGGCACCAAACAATAAACTCGAAATATTAATTTAAACTTAGATTTAAATGAATTATTTGAATTCAAAGATAATAACAGTACGTGAATTCTTAACCGCAAACATAAAGAGCCATCGCGGAATGGATCGTAATATCCTCGTTTTATAATGAACTGTGAGCAAAAAATACACTCTTGATTAAACATGTGATCTGTAGTGAATAATTAGGAAAAAGAACTTAATTTTCAAGAGATTGTTCGCAACTCGCGCATCACAAAAAAATTCATGATATTTATTCGTGATATGCCTGCTTTACGATTAATTATAACACCACTTTTTATTAATGTTTATTGAATACATTGCGTTATTGTAGTATATAGTATCAGTAAATAGATACTTTTAGTGTTCAAGTGCTTGGAAATCGTGAGATTGTGGTAATGGTAACGAATGAATTGTTCATAATTCTTGGATGATAACATAAAAGAGAGATAATTACGAAGACAAGAGATTATGATTTTGTACGTTACGATTATCATATGTTAAATTTAATCCAATTTGGTGAACAGATATTAATTTGGGATCTCGATATTTTTTTTATCATCAATAGGCTATCACAATAATGTATTGTTAACTAACAACTTACACTCTCTCTCACTCACAATCTGGTGTCTATACTTTCATAAACTATGTGTAATCTGTGATTACAGATGAAACATGTTTACATATTTTATTGTCATTAATAATAATAAATAAGCAAATATAATAATCATAAGCTTTGTCATCGCTCTAGAAATACTATTTTCATTACCTAATTAACGTACATTCGTATGTATATAACTAAAAACGTGTACTTTATAAATTTTTACACATTTGTTCATAAATTAAAACCTACAATTCGGTTTAATTCCTACCTACTTCTTTTGCGAAATGGTCTTGCTAGGGATACGGGTTGACAATCTGATAAATGTTCAGGGAAAGTCCGCATTCTATAACCATTATAGTCTTAAATGAATGAAAGTCAGATATTAAAACCGCTATCTTTCTTCATAAATAGAAAACGATCTTTGTTATCTATGCATTTAAAAATGTAGATATGTTAAAATCTGTGTATATAAAAATTAATGGCATAAATTCTTTGCCAATTTCCGAAATCGTTCAAGCGATCAACATAACAATTGGCACATCGATTTTTTTAATGTCCACTTCGGTTTTAATTACTTTAAGCGAGACGGCGCGACAGCATTTCAACTTCTATGCCGTTCATCCAATCATCATTAAAATTATGTGGAAATGAAATAAGTATAAACTTTAACACCACGAACACTTTTACCCTATAAACTAACTTACTCTTTCCATATTGTTATAACTTAACACCAGGCAGTGTTGCAGCATTTTATCCTGCCCGAAGGACCAAAATGTTAGTTAGTGGGGGAAAAACACTATAATGGAATGAAATGATTTATTGCCATTACAGGTAAGTGAAGTTAAATACCGAAGATAAATTAAATCAACTTAATTAGAGGTGACCGTCGCCGGTGCTATGAGAAAATGCTAGTGTGGTGCGATGCACCAGCCTTTTCTAGATTCCATTGATGTTATCTCAGTTAGTCTTACTGATAAATCTTATAACTTCATCGAAGTCACGGCTCACAAGTCCGGTGATATGCGAGCTAATTTAAATAAAAGAAATGTTCACGCGAAATGTGCTAATGTATTCGTTATGCTTGCCGTGTAATGTAAGGAAGGCCTGTGACCCGACCACTGAATCGGGATAGGATATACCGACAGCTCACACGTTAATCTGACCAGGAGCCTCGACACCCGCCACACCTGGTAGATGGTGTGTTGAATACCCAATAACTTGCGTTTAAACCGATTTTCCCGGCAAAATTTATTTTTCATAATCATCATTATCAGCACACTGCTGGACACCTCTCTCTCCTTTATAAGCTTCTCCAAAGTATCGCTACAACGATGGATTCTACGCAGCTCATACCTAGCGACTTCTCATGATCATCATCAAATGATCTGTCAGATTGGCTTCCTGTGTGATAACTGTATATTCAGGTCACCACGTTTGCCACTCGAAGTTCCGGTAAGATCGATCTCAATCAGCCGTCAGTCCTTCTAACAAAGGCTAGCAATCTATGAGTGGCAGTGAGCTATTTAGCAATCCCTATCCATATTCCATAAATCCATATTCAGACAATGACAAAATAATATGCGTTAACAGCAACGAGGTTCAGCTATTGCTGGTATAAATTTGTATAATTGGAGAGCATATCAACATGTATTAGAAAGACCCGATAAATATAATGAAGAGAGAACACAGAAATTTTAAAATATGTGTTTATGACCATCGTCAAGTCCATGCATATTGAAGTGATTAAAAAAAACTGAACAAGATCTGAACCAAGCCCACATATCCGGTTACAAATAAACATAGAACTGTCAATCTATTTACTGCACTTGAAGAGATATACCATCCACGCAAAGGTTTACTTTCCGTAAATAAAACAAATGTAATGAAAATTTAAATTCTTAATTGTTCGAATGAAATTTGTGCAGAAAAATCGATACTCTTTTTTACGACAAGCAAAAAAGCGAGCGTTTTACGTGACAGAAAATGATCATGGAATATGTCAACATTCCCAACACAGCTATGAGTATATCGCAAATTCTTTTAATACAATGCCTACATTTATTAATTTGTTTCAGTAAGTACATTAAAAAGTACGTCATGAAATGCCAAACATTACACAGAAAGTAAATTTCATACAATTCCAAACGTATTCTCAGTTGAATTAAGATGAAAATCAAAAACCTATTAATGTATACTTGTGATGTAACGTTCAATATACAATGACAGTGAAATTTTAAATCCGAGTTAAGAGAAGCTAAGTTTGTATTTTAAACCATAAAAATGTTAATATAAAATGCCAAAACTGAGCTGAAGGAATAAAAAAGAAACGTATTCTCTATAGCTATACTTACGCTTGTACTAGTAATAATAAACCTACGAAGTTTGGGAGAACATTAACTTTAAAATAAAAAAAAAAGCAATGTTATACTTTTAAATAATTGAAAAGTAAAAAGTAGCTAAAGTTATTGCAAATCACCAATAAACAATAAACCAAAATTTTTAATCAGTAAAACTAGACAAAATCTGATAGTTTTCAAACGGCTATGGCCTATTTTGAATCTAAAAATCGATCAACAGATAATGGAATCGAACTAGAGTTTTGCAAGCTGTCTGACCTAATTCACTGGGAATTGGTTATTTACGTCTAATGTTAAATGTAGATAATAAATCCATAATTCCATACTCTTTATATAAATGCTTATTATCGTTAACAGTAATTTCAAACCAGTATTAAATATTTTATTATACGTTTCACTATTTTTTGGTTTTCGGTAAATGTTTCAAGATACAGAAGAAAAAACTTAATTCCTATTTTTTTCCGTCTTGTATTGTAATTATAATAAATAAAAAACCATCATACTCTATTTAAACATTTCTTCCTTCTATGTTTTATTATATAATATAATTTTTATTATTACTTAGTGTAATGTTTGTTATAATAATAACATTTAACTCTATTTCTATTCCAGATACATTATTATAATAATACTCCATCGTTCACGATTTCGTAATAAAAAATTTATATTTCTATTTTCCCATGTAATAAAACTTACCTTTATATCACTTAACAATAGTTATTCACAACCAACGGTCATCACTTATCACTGTACGTATTATTATTCAACTAGCATCCATATTATTATTTTTTATTGTAAGTTGTGGTTGCGAAAATTTAAATTTCGATAGGCAAATCGCGAACGTATCGGCGCGTGAGTCGCGGGCGTTCGTCGCAAGCGGCAACGGTTAGTGGATTGCGGTCGTATTGTACCGACTGCGGTCTTAACTATTGCGACAAGACTTGCTACGATCAAACTTAAACGGATATACAGACGTGTTGATAATAAACATTGCCCACTTAGCCTTCTTTCCTTTCATATATTTGCTAGGTCTCCTCTTTTGAAAGCCTTAAAAATTGTGACTTCTAGTGCCTAATGCTTGCGGTACGAACTGATAAATACATAGCGCCCACAAAGCAAACCTAATAAAACTGTTATCATAATATCATATTTTTTTTGTCATCTTAAGGTCATGTTCTAATTATGGTATTTTTATTTTAATTCATATTGTTTTAGCAGGACAAATCTATTCTTTCGACCAGTATAGCGATCGTAACCGCCACTGATAAACGCATGTTACAATTTCATCCGCGAAACGTTAAGTGTCATGAATGATATCCTAGACTATGCTTAACAGATTTATTTTTTATAAATATGTCTTCTTACATAACAAATGAAAAATTTGACACAAACTCGTACAAAGATTTAATGTACTAAAGTCCACACCAGCCCGTTTACACTTAGTATCCAATAATTCTCCTTTAAATAATGTCGCGGAACCTCTCTCCGACTTTCTAACACAGTATCTGGCATGAGGAACAAGTCTTCTACATATGGTGAAACGACATGTACTATACTATATGTATATATTTACAATTCATTTGAAGTATTTACTTCTTATATGTAAAGGTATTATACTTTAAATTTAATTTTGTTGAGATAAAAATAACCCAAGTAACTGTCAGTGACAATAATTCACATAGACATTCTTATCTACGTTTCAATATAAAGTATATTCGTCGCAGAGATTTTTGTAAAAAATATACTTTATGCGATACATTTAAACAATGCTTAGCATACACATTTCTAGAAGATATCTAAATGAACTATATTTATTTCTCCCGTTATAATTGTTGTTCGTTATAACAGAAACGTCTCATCATCATATCAGCCGAAACGCGTCCACTGCAGGACAAAGGCCTCCCCCAAGGATCGCCACGACGAACGGTTCTGTGCAGAAACGTCGAACAATACTTTATTCCAATTTGAAAGGCGCTGTAACTAGTGAAATGATTAGACTAATTTGTATTTTTGCCTCCTGACTACTAACTAAAGGTTGATTTTGAGTAAATTTTAATTTTAGAATGTTTTGTACTATACTGTTCTTACATTTATAATATGATTACTACACTACACTATTAATATTACGTTGTGACGAGGCATAAAGCCGCGTCATCAGTCAGGCACCCTATGTTGGACTTTATATTTGATCTTTTTATTTTTGGCATTACGTTTTAAATTCAAAATTGGCTTTTGATGTTTGTCTGTCAACCAGAGATTTTAGTTGTCTAATCAATTAGAATCTTTTCCTAATGTAATTACTTTAACAGGGTAATATAGTTTTATTTATTAAATTTTAATTTGTTTATAAATTCTGGGCTAACACATGGCCTCGATTTCATCTGATGTGAAGTGACAATGTGGCCGTAGATGGTAGAGCGTGTTTACACAGAATACATCTGGCTCTCACATGTATAACTGCGGGGACACAACAATGCTTTTATGGCCGCAGATTGATTTTTGAGGGTGGTAGCTAGACAGGCGTGATTGAAAAACTCTACCATACTACCAGACTCCACTACTCCTGCGGGCGAGGAATGGAACCCGATACTTCCGAGTTACAAGGCAAACGAGTAAACCACTGCGCCACGGATGCAGTAAAACAGTTCAGTGAATCTTTTATTTACTATGGTGCGTGGCACAAACGACTTATACGAATCCACTAGCTCAAACACCGCCAGCTCTTGGACTCTCATCGGCTGGGCAAGTTTCGCAAGGTGAACGTCTTAATCGTTTAGTCGGTTTATTATATAAAAATACGATATAATCTGCAGTCGCATTATCATTGAATGCCGCCTACCTAAGCTTATAATATCGCGAATTTTTAACCTTCGCATCTTTGATAAAAGATTGGAAGCGACGGTCATGTAACTTTCAACTAAGCATTCTTTTTTAAATTTATGTTTTATACATTGACTTAGATAATGTAACGTTAACAATTACACGAGAGTATACCACTCATTCATTATTTAGAATTAAATTTTAAAACTCCAAATATTTAATACCCACGAGCCTCTGAGAAATTTACATAAAAGTCGATTCTTATCATTTCTTCCAGTCATTTTTAATTAGGTCATAGTACTTAACTATATTCTACATGCATTGAATTTGGTATAATAATTGTACTATATTTCTTAACGAATCTCGCTAGAAAATCATAAAAATTTACGTAAGGTAGTAGTTTCTCTCTTAATTACTGATTACGATGCATAGAAACTCGGGGTTTAACACGTATTTCTAATATTAATAATAAGCAGACGTAAAGCTTAGAATATTTCCAGATAATAATTAACCGAAGCGTAATTAATATATTGTATATGTTATTTAACTTTACTTAGAGATTTGTATTG
>DWQX01004284.1:0-15382 GCA_018245475.1 Pharmacophagus antenor
ACGCAGTGTCTAATTCGAAATACGATCCTTGCTTTAAAAGTCTGTACCTACTTCGAAACAGTACCTACTTCGAAACACGGTACCTATTTCGAAACACGGTACCTATTTCGAAACTCTAAACCTACTTCGAAACACAGTACCTATTTCATAACACCGTATTTAACATGAAACAATCCTATTTCGAACTCAGCTACCGCCCTCAACGTTAACCTGTCATATATCATATATGCGGCAACGACATTCTGGGCGAGTGCTTCACCAACTATATACTTCTTTGTTACTTACATCATGTTACATAGAAGTTAAGTGATAGCTCATTGCTTATAATTTTTTTTTATCACATATTAAGACCGAATTGCCGTTGAAATTTCTACATTAGATCTTCATTATAGCAATGAATTTTCCAGACGTGCCAAACTAGTGTTTTTGCATAAGCAAAACTGATTATATATTACGCAGAATATAATATGCAAGCATTACCATATCCACCTTATCATAATTCTTATATAAAACGTCTCGCGTATATTTTGATATTGTACCGTCTAGACAAATTAAATTCGAAATTTTAATAAGCGATGTAATATTCCGAACACTTGGTTGAGTTGTTCTAATAAAATTTGTTCGGCAAATTGTTTAAGTTAGATTGAAAAATAATTATAATTTTCGTTCGTAACGAGTTGCGCACTACGCACGTCGGCTCTTTTATGTGAATAGGATGTAAGTCTTGATTAATTTTCATTACCACCACACGCATGTGTTTGAATTTGTGAGAAATAGTTTAGATTGTCTTAGGGCTCGTAAGATGGTATACTGATAATAATTATGACGTAGAAATAATAGATAATAAATGTAGTGTGTAATCAGATCGGTTTTACGATGTAAAGTCGTTCACATTCGAAACATTTGTAGGTTTTTTTTTTTTGAAATCGCATGCTGGAATGGAGTCTACGGTGTTAATTTAACAAAGGTGCACTGTTTCCTCACCGAAGCACTAATGGACGCATACTTTTCTACGTTACGTACCGTTGCACTTTGACAGTGTTTTTAAAGCCGCATCCGGAAAAACCATACATACATTAATCTGTACGCGTGAAAGGAATATGTGAAAAAAGAGACAGAGTTGAACAGCGAACCGAATATACCCTGTGAAATTTCCTTTACACATAACGGATTTGTTTGCTATTTTTCATTTTATCTAAATTCTTAAATTTATAATTTCACAAAAATCTTAAAAGTATTACAAAATAATACGATTTCGTGAATTTCATTACCAATATTTTCCACGATTTCCGCTTAAGTCATGAACTCAACACGTCATAATTTTACCAACAGATAATTCTTTAAATAATTTTTAAAAAATAATTTAAAACAACAGGAAAAAAAACATCTTTTTTATCAGAGTGAACTCTCTAGATTCTGAAATATACTTTAATTCTGAGGATTGTGTTGTGCACTTGATATTAACATCATGACTCTTTTAAATGAATATTACAAATAACCTAAAAATGACTATAAAAAGGCAATACATTTTTTTTAAATCATCAACTTTATAGGCGTTTATTTCTACCGCACGATTGACAATGCGATAATACAATATAGAGGCAAATAAATGTAAAAATTTGTCAAAATTATGCTGCGAGACGTTTTCGTAATATCTGCGTGTCTTTAATGATACATCATTTCCGTTATGTTGCTTCGACCTGTTAAATATAAATAAATAAATAAAAATATATCAACATAAAATTTTAAAATATAAACAAAATACATAACTAATAAAAATATAACGGAATGGAATCTTATAAAAAAAAATAATAATGAAATAAATTAAAAAGCAAATTTTATATATGGTGACATAAATTGTAATTTTACTTTTTAGATATACTAAATTGTTTTTCCTTTTTTTTTTAAATGATTCAATAACATTTAAAAATAACTTACTAAATCTTATTCGATATTTATTTAGATAATCAATATTTATTCCTTATTTTATTTAATTTGATCACGTTTGCCGACAAAAATAATAAAAGTGATTTTTTTTATATATATAACTTCTTAAAATTGACTTTAACTTGGGCGCATTTATTTTTCACATTTAATTTATACTTAATAAAGTTGTATCATTAAAGATAATAGAACAAATTATAAAAAAAAGAAATGAAAATTTCGGAGGAAAGTTTTCACTTACCAATGGGCACCGTATCGTAATGACTTTTGGTGGCTGCATTATAGTACTTGACGAATATCAACAGAAACACCAATTGAAATAGTCTGAACATGGACCTGGGTCGGGCCATTTTTTTTTTTACAAATGTCCTTCAGGCGTTCTCGTAAAGTTTCTCATCGAACATTTCGCGATACACTTTACAAGTTACGCGTGAACAGCCAAACTCGTCCTGTTACAAGTTTTGGACGCGCAACGCCGCGCGCGACCTGTCCGCCTGCTCGTCGGATGCCGACTGCACTGCCTCCCCGGCGTCCGCCCCGAAACAGGCCCACACTCGCGGCCACCCCCACCCCAACCCCCCTTCCGCGCACGATACGCACGACTTGTTTCATTACTTTTATTTTTCTTTAATAATCTTGTCTAATGGTCTATTTCATTCTCGATGAGAACTTCACAAATTTTGTCCCCACTCGCACTCGTGATATATTTAAACGATTACGTCTCACGGCGACAGGTGACAAGTTATACATAGTATATTTAAAAAAAAAAATAGTATTTTCTTTGCGTCATCTACTAAGTATATACCCGTTTTGTCGGCTTGGTTAATCTCGCTTATCTCTACATGTTATGATGCAGTACTTTTCCACTACAATTTGCATGTGTCAATATCGGATAAATGCTACGTATATCTTATTGCAAAATTAAGCATATAATTGTCTTAATACCCGTACTTTAGCTGTAAAGTTGTTTTTAACGAACTTTCTACATACATTTTTTTTTAAATGTCGATCATTCTCATATAGTTTAACGAAAATTTCGTTTACAGATCTTTGTACAATTGATTTGTTATTTCATTAAATTGTAAAGCTACATTTTTTTTATTTTAAGTAGAGAGAGCACGGTCTTTCATGTTGTTTACTTAATGCCAAATATCTCCGTGTGGTAGCTATAGTCCTGAGCCTAATACCAATTGAGCTTCAAATCGAATGCCAAAAATTCTCTTCGCCAAAAACGTGACACGTATACACCTAAAGTTAAGCTATGAGGAACGTACTACCTACATTTTAATATTGAAAAAAAAAAAACTTTAAACCAAGAATATATAATAAATAAACGAGATAAAAAAAACGATGTAAAATTTTAATCTACAACTGACAAGTTTAATTTTTTTTTTCGGCCTCACTGTGTTAACTGTTGACCTCAATTGACACGCAATGTTAAGTCACAGAGAGGCAATGGGTGGTGATGCGTTTTAGCCCAGAATACTCTGGACCTCGTGTTACTGCTCGAATATAGAAACACTGTTATGACGTTGAAGATGAAGATGAAGATGAAAAACTCATGCGGTCTAGAAATCGCACCTCTATATTACTAGACAAGCGACCACAACCAACCACTGTGAACAACGAGTGTTCTCGCTCTGTGTAGAGTTTTTATAACATTACTGCTAGGACCTTAGCTTCTATATAAGTCTAGTGAGTCCATTTATTAAATTAACATTAATAAAATTATAAAACTAACTAACACCTTGATTTCACCTGATGTTAAGTGACAACAAGGCCGTAGTTGCTGAAGTGTGTTCCAAAAGAATACATCTGTCTGTCACATGTACGACTATTCATAGCTTCAAATATAACATTTCAGCTAATATCTCTCCTATATACTCCATCACGGAATGTTTTACCGGAAACCTCATTAAAAAGCCTACTACTTTCTCAAAGGTCGGCGAATCACCTGCTTCAGTCAGGTGATCAATTTCCAACAAGTGAACTGCTCTCTTCCTTTATCAAAAAAAAAACCGCGTAACTTTCAGGTCTAGGGTTCGTTTTCGACTTCAAATTAATAACGGATTCTGAATGATGATAAGGTTTTTAAGATCCTGCAGCTATCAAAATCAATGCAGCCTGCCGCTACAACAGCCTTAAGTCAGTCATATAACTGAGAGAGTCATATACGCGCCCTTATTTTCATGTTATCACGCACAGTTGTAAACAAATTAGCATAATGATAATAATAAAATCTTATATTATAATAACAATTTGAAACTTCCGCCATACACATTATTATTGAAACTTTTTCGTATCTATATCGCGTCAATACTCACAAAGCACTAGCGTAACTACCTCGCGACAGCAGCCGATGCAGGCCGCCCCTAAACGAGACATATTGCTTATAGTACGTAGTGAATATTTGCGCGATATAGATCCGAAAAAGTTTTTTTTTCTTTATTTATAATCTCACGATGCATTACGACGATTTGTTCGCCCAAAATATAAAATTTATCGAGTGTACTAGATGAGATTCCATTAGTAGTAGCTCGTCCCGTTCCGTTGTAATAGATTTTGCCGTAACGCGTCAAACAACAGTAATTTATTAACAGATATTTGGCAAGCGAGTGAGGAGCGGAAGGGCGTGTGATAATACCGTTGAGTGGTCGCGTCCGCTCAAGTTGACGCCGCCAATTGTTTCATGCGTTATATCCAGTGGTGGTCAGCAAACGAACTTGGACACAGCGAAATAAATTATCATAGCGCAGTTTGCCGCTTGCTTTTGGAATATTCATTCCACGATTTGCGGATAAACCATGAGTCGAGATCGCGTATAGTGGCTTATTACTCGATACCGTCTCGCTGGCTACCTTTCCATTCCAATCTGCCGTCGCAACATCTTTCCTATACGCTTTGTGTTACATATCAGATTATAATGCGCACGTACGCGAATTATCACATAACATTGCTCATAAAAAAAATACGCATAACGTAAACAGATTCCATTTGAAAAATTCAAAGACGGACAACTTCAAAGGCAAAGTAAAAAAAAAAAAACTGCGTGTACTATTTTCCACTGAAAGTGACTTTGCCCTCATTCACAAACATGAAAACACTTTAATGCAATCTTATTAACTTCGAATATTATTTATTTCGCGGCGCGATGTTATCCGAACTGTTAACGAAAACGTGTAACCATTTCGAAGAAATATATGAAAAAAAAAATCTATCATTTCTCCACGATAAAGTCGTAATTTCAATTGTAATTAAAAAAAAAGTTGAGAATAGTTTCGTTTAAATAAAATAATAGGGCTTAATCTGATATTAAAGGATCATTAAATATCATATGCTCATCATATTAATTTATAACGTATGAAGTTTGTCTATACGATGTCCGTTCAGTCGATATAACATTGTCAGGTTGTGTTCGCCACCAACGAATGCTCGCCGATATGCTAAATTTGATTTTTCATTAACATAATGGCGCTTCAGACTGGAAAATGGATGGCGCCCGTGAGTCGGGGCGTCTCCTCTACAGGTATAGGTAAGTTACACTGGGCTGTATTGAACACTAAAAAATTTGCTTACTAGTATAAAGCGAATAGTCCTGTACTGCCCAAGTCTCTGACAATTATTATTAACAATAATACCGAAGAACGAATACATTTCTCGCTTGCCGAGCTTATGGACATTGCAAGCCGTTAAAATCGCTGCTTCTTTAATATTTGTTTCGCTTGGAATGTCTCCGTCCGTTTTATATACTTCGGACAATCTCCTTAGGCGGGTAATTGACGTACTTTGTGTTAGTCTTTCGAATTTTCGTTTACGCACCGAACGATTTTTCAAGTGTTTAACGTTCGCCCGATTTGAGCTGAACTTAAACATATCTTGGAAAGTTTCATATTGATATCACGATAGCTTTCGCGTTCTATTATTAGGCGAACCGACATGCGGTGACCGTGCTAAATTAATTTTATTTGCACCCACTTTTTAATCGAACCTAAAACAATACGAATAATCAATTTGAATTTATTTATTATTCGTATAAATCGTGTTGCATTCGATTTTATTGGTAAAAAATTAATTGATCTCAATATCACGTGACGTTGAGTGATATGGAGGCGGCATATGATGAAGCGTTATCACGTCGGCTCTCACACGTGTGACTGCCGGAATGCAACTTTAAGGATTGTAGCTAGTTAGTAAATTTTCCAAATATCCGTCAGCATCCAAACTAGATAACTTATGCGACTTCAGTCGCGCATGCATGTTATGGGCCAAGGAATATACAACTACTTTACGGAGATAGAATTACTGTAGTTAAGTGCATTCGAAGCGAATGTAGCATAGACTTTTGGAACAACAATTTCACTGATTCGAGATGATTACAGCTTAATAAGACGGAAGTGGATTAGAATGCTAGAAAAGAACTCATTCTTTTTTTATTGCATCTTGAAAATACTTCAGGCGTTCTTAATCCGTGATATATAACGAGAATTGTCGTGTATCAACGACAATCCTTGAGTTCTCGAAGACCTCTTCTACCTTATTCCGCCATCCTCTTTCCACCTTAGAAACAGGAATGCGACTGCGGTGTCATAGACACACCGTCGCCACCATTCCATCGCGCACAAAGAAATTTTCGGATTCTTTCCTTTGTCGCACCATACCAAAATGGAACACCCTCCCAGCTCATGTGTTTCCTCCTTCATTTAAACTAGGGGTCTTTTGCGCGATGCGTGAAGAAGCACCTTGCGGGTCGGTAGGGCGAGGGTGACTGATGCGACAACTTTTCGTGGCACCAGCCATCTCCGCATTTGGACTCCACTTCCACTTAACATCAGGTGGAGTGGAGTCATTTTCTCGACGTATGTATAAAAAAAAAGTCTAACACTTGACCTCGATTTCATGTCATGTTAAGTGAGAACGAGGCCTTAAATGTTGATGCGTGTTCGCTCAGAATACTGATAGATCTTACGTGTCTGACTGGCGAACCGGAAGTACTCTTAAGGCGGCAGATTGACATTGAGAGTGGTAGCTAGCCATGCGTGTTCGAAAAGCTCTACCACTATCCAGACAACTGTTGGCCCGCCAATTGAAGTCAGTACTTCCCAATTGAAAGGCGATCGAGTAAACCGCTGCGCGTAAAAGGCAATGAATAATCGCTGACAACTATAACAGTCTCATTTTGTAACCGAATTGACACGTCTGAATAATTTTTTTGTCTTTGTTTTTTAAAGGCTTAAAGCCACATATGGCTATGTCAATCCCATCATATTCTAATACATAAATAAAAAAAAAACACATTTTATTGAAGACAGCGCAAAGGTTTGCTAATTAATATTGCTTCCTCGGATAATGGTGACGACAAAATACAATGGGTCACACCAACTTGACCCATTTCCAGCGCAAATATTCACTGTAACGCCCTTCTTAAAGTCTGAATAA
Organism: Pharmacophagus antenor; assembly: GCA_018245475.1. Classification (NCBI taxonomy): domain Eukaryota; kingdom Metazoa; phylum Arthropoda; class Insecta; order Lepidoptera; family Papilionidae; genus Pharmacophagus; species Pharmacophagus antenor. The sequence goes on from DWQX01004284.1 coordinate 7,381, forward strand.
TTGAAACAGTGTTAAGATTTGCCACGATATAATAAAATACTGATAATACAAAAGAGATCAGGCAGCTCGATGGCCTAGCGAAGGGTCTATATATGGCTCTTATAACCCACAGAGCACGCAAGCAATTTCCGATTCGTAGACACGGGAGGAGAAAACGGTTAAGTGTATTTATAAACCATTTCCACTTGCATTAATTGCTAGTTGCGAAAGCGACAGATGCTGACTTATGGACACACGTGTATACTGTATCTATTTTATTATTATATTATTGTCAATAAAATATTCATAATTATATTTCGTGAATTGTTTATAGAATAAAAAAACCAAAAAAAGCAAAACTCTAGTGATTCACTTTACTTGGGTGGTGGTTTTTTTTTTTTAGTTTTTATATCATTAAATTATACCAATAAATGCGTCATTTTTACTTGTAAGCTGTGGTATCCACGTTAAATTTTGTACAATAGAAATAATAGAATAGTGGACGTTTAAATATAAAATAGTTTCGATATAGAATCTGAATAGCAAGCGATACCTCCAGTGTTACTGGTGTTTATAAGTTGTGACTACTGCTCAGCAGTCTGTCGACCCCATGCTAATTTGCTGCTGTTATTGTGCAAAATGTGAAATAAATGTTTTAAACAACACTACCCAAGTGAACGCTGTTTTATTTCTTTTGTTTAGTAGTAGAAACGGATTATTATATTTTTATGTTTTTTTTTTTCACCTAATGTTAAGTGACAATGAGGTCGTAGATAAAGCGTGTTCGCTTAGAATAAATCTGCCTACCACTATCCAGACTCCGCTGTTCCTTTAGCCCGGGAATCGAACCCGGGACCTCCGCTTTACAGGGTAAACGGATAAAGCACTACGTCACGGCAGTGATGGTTCAATAAATGTATCATTTTATACTACCATACATGCCAAAAAGCCCGCCGGTATCTCATTTAAATAATAACGCACACTAAAAGTCTTGACATTGCCCTGAAGATAATAAAAGAAGGGAAACAATCATTTTACGTATTAATTTTATATTATTTAAATGCTCAAGCTTGCACTACAGCCACGCCAAATATTATAATATATATGTATATATGTATAATCGTAATAAACTTGACTAACCTAGTTGTTTTTTGCACTGTAGTTATATCCACGATATGTCTATTATTTTGCACCATATGACTGTACAAAAAGGTGAACATAATGCCTAGAAGCATTATCTTTCAGTGTTGACTGAACCTTGTAGTTTGCTACAGGGTTGTGAATATATATATATATATATATATTCCGTTCATTAAGTTACATTACTTTCGATTTTAATCAGGATTAAGTTTAAGCCAATCTTTTGTTCAGTCACGCCGCGGCGAGGAACAGTCACGCCTTTCATTAAGTAAGCCAACTTGTCGGTGGATATAAGCATAATGCACTGCAGGCAACATTTTCATTCCCCCGAGTTGTTATATTAAAGAAACCAATATCATGTAATATTAAAAACTTGGTACATTCCCTGTGGTATATCAAAACGCTATTTTATATTACAATAACGGCGTTCATACCGCTCCAAACTTTCCGTTTGTTTTCAATTATATTACTGCAAGTAAAACTTCCAACTTACAAAACACGCAATTTACTCCAGCACTCTTATGCGGTCATCATTGACGCGTGTAGGCACTTATATATATATAAATTCCGTCACTGCACATAACCAAGCAGAGGTCCGACTCCAAGCGCTGCTACAATCGCCAACTCGAGCCAAGTAAAAACCAATTCCCACTTACTCGATAATAGATAGTGCAAAATCGCAAATAAAATTTTAATGGAAATTATGATTATTCATTTTGAAACCTTTACATTTCCGTATATTTGATGCACCGCCTGCATTATTATATGGTTAATAAATTATATTAGTATTAGATAATAGACAGTAGCTGCTTTTATTTGTGTGCTAGTGTTTTTCGAATCCGCGTGGCAGACTACCACTCAATGACAATCTGCCGCTTTAATAGCATTGCTATCAGTAGGAAATCATTCACTTGAAAGTTTGAGTACTAAGCGATCACACCTCCACATTTACAGTTTTATAGTGACGTATTATCATGTAGTTATTGAGGTTAATTTCCTATAAAATAAAACTTGTACGACCACCGACAGTATTGTTTTCTTCATAAAGTATATATATTTCTTTACTTTATCACATTTAGAAGAGAACACAATCGTGTTAACCGGAAACCGTGATTGTAATGAAATTTTTTTTTTTTTCGCTCTTCATTATTTTTTATTTAAATAATAAATAACCTACGACTTTCAAGTATTGATTCGAATGTGAATAAAAACGTAACCAACAATGTTCAAAATACTTTCAGTTTTTATTTTATTTATTTTTTTCCATATCTTTTCTATCACAGGGCATTCCATTGAAATTTTCGTTCGTGTACATTTCACTCGCATTATTAAAAATAATTTTGCGTTCATTTTTGTAAGCTTAAAGGTGATATGTTTTTATTGTTATTAATTGAAATTGCCTTTCGCTACGCGGAGCTTTTCCACTGACGTCAGTATCGCAATATTTTTTTGTTGAATCCTCGTGATTAGTTTTCGCCATTAGTTCATATCATTCCATTAAAATATTTTTAAATCCTTTTTTTAGATTTAACGAGTACATCATATTTTACTACGTGTATATCAACAAAGTTTTAAAAATAATCAAATGTGCTATACTGTCCCGCTCTTACCTTTTTAAATGAGAAGAATGAAGTCATGGCGAAATGGCCAGCCCGGTTGCCTTTTTATGCGGTAGACCCCGTTACGATGGCAACACCACACGCGTTAAAACGGAGAAGGTGACGTGGCTAGCTGACACATTAAGTCAATCTGCCGCCGTAAAAGCATTCCTCGACTCCAGCTATCAAACATACTATATAGTCAACGTATTGTGTTCGAGCATAATTATTTTTTTATATACATAGGTCGAGCAAATGACTCCATTCCACCTGATGTTAAGTGGAAGTGGATATATATATATTATTATTAATATATAATGTTAAGATATATAATATTATATTGAATGTATCCCAATATGATGATCATTCGATGCGATATTTTTTTTTGTCATTTATTTAACGCTGTGATATACTCGCGAAAGTTAAAAAAAGATTAACTTGAACTAATGGCGAATACTAATCAGAGGGTTCCATTTAAAAAAATATATTTAATTATATAAATACATTTTAAATATATGCGGCAATGTTTCCCTATCTATTTGGTCATTTGATCCGATGTCCCATTTTTGACTAAAAATTTTTCAATGCTCTCCTCGAACGCAGCAATTTTTATCCAATGCCCTCCCAAAAACAAATAAAATCGGTAAAATTAAATTAATTATATTATCTTATTTTATTTAAAAAGTTGATGATTGCCTCACCTAAATGACACAATTGACTCCTTAGGGCCTACGCTCCACCTAGGGGGCCTACGCCCCCACCTTGGGAAACACCGGTCTACGGTCTTATTTTCTTTTAATGTGTAGTGCATTGGAAGTTTTCAGGCTGGCCCGCACTGACTTTTATGCTATCAGACGTAAAAGGGTAGGGTCCCTCTTGCGTAGGACTAGGGACAGCTCCAACGGCATCTTCAAAGCTATTGTCTCTAAATATATTAGTAGACTCTAAAAGACCAGGGTATCAATTATTTTAGGTATGAATAAATAATAAAGTTAAATGTTACATGATATATACTATAGTAGCATAGGTTAAGATTATAGTAACACAATTTACGAGTCTTTAAATATAAAAGATTTTATTTATTTTTCTTTTCTTTTTCTCCTTTTTCAAGGGTTCCTTTAACACGCGGGTCGTAGCCAAGCGTGTTAAAGAGTATTTGCTGCTATTGGGAACCTGTCTTACCCTCGGATATGGTTGCTGATGTTAAAAACTTCCCGTTGAAACTATATCCGTTGTGGAAATGAATATAGGAATAATGTCAACCGTATCTGCCCGACACTAGCGTTGTATTACTAAATCTCAGTATTTTGTTAGTTTTTTTTTATTATTAATTTAATATTATTGTGCGTTGTTTGAAAGCCGTTGTGGATACGAAGAAAGATATCGCATTGTCTGGTCATCATATCGCGATACGTTCTATATAATAATACATGTCTTAACATTCTATTTATTCTTACACGTGTAAGTGACGTGTGCAAGATTATCAATTGAAACATTCCGACGGCGCTATTCAAAACGAAAAGCGAATGATAATATTGGCGAAGCTCCCGCCGCTAATGTTATACACCGCTGCGAGCCAGTTCCCCGTTTGTGGGTTTTATTTAATGGCTCCTTAATTTTGTTTAATAGTAAAATGTGGCGTTCATTAGTGCTGCCGCGATTCCTTCCCCCCAATATATACCTTTCTATTTACCAAAAGGAATTCGAAGTGGCACAGTACGTACGTAAAAGAACGGGTCTTAAACGACGTTTTATTTATCACCGCAAATTCTAATAGCGCTCTGTTAGTTTTCACGGTGTTGCCACTGCTCTGATGTTACACGTGTGTGGTGTTGCTAGAATTAGTTGTGAGTTATAAATTGATGTATTTGTCAAGTCTTAATTACATTTTATATTACCGGACACATTTTCAAAGGTTTTTTTTTCGGGTCTATAGTAATTTTGCGCCTTATTGTATTGTTATATCTTCTGTTTTGCTATAAAACGTATAGAACAATGTCACCCGAGTCGGTATAAAAAAAAATAAGAAGTCAAACGCATATTACTATACAAAACTTTTCATTTAAGGTTGAACCGTCAAAATGACGGGTGCGGTACATATATATAGAGAATTTCAGTTCGTAAATAAAGTAGTACTTGTATGATAACTTGTTTCCTCCGGAGGTATCGTATTTAAAAAAAACCCTGTCTGAATGAAAATCTCATTGATCATAGTGTACAAAATTCTTACCGCCGTAAAAGTTGATATAATTATATAAAATTCAAGGATGAGGTAACGGAGAATATTCGTTTTGCACGCTTTCATTATGAAAAAGCGGTAATGGTTTTCATTAGAAAAATTACAATTATCTATCAAATTAAATATGAAACGAAATGGAACGGGTTCAAAATTATTGTCGAGGATGAGAATGGTGAAAATTTAAATGTACGCATTCGGTTTAACGGAAATCCGTTGTAACCCTTACACGCCGCCATTAATCGACACATTGAAAATTATTTCAGAATAGGTACCGGAAATAAAGAATTATATTATTGCATGGATTGTTATTAAGAGGACGATATCGCTGTTGCTGCTGCTGACGGTTTCGGTGAAGTTTGCGCTGTTCGTCTTTTTGACGACTGTTACAGCTTCATAGAAACTGGCTGACGGATCCGGCGATCCGTGAGCTCTCAAGGACTACATCGCTTAGAATCGTATTGCTGTTATTCCATCATGCTCTCTCTATTTGGCCATTTGTAAATACGAACGAAATAAAAATTTAAATCCCTCTCTCGTTTATTAGTTTGTTTGACGTTCCGTAAAGATCGGCGTGCGATATCACATATTGTTTGTTATAAAGAAATTTTGCGTTCACGTTACAGTTTGCTCCGTTCGAAAATGAAATTTTTACTCATATACCTAACGTCGTATTTTAAGCGGCGCAGTTTCTTGTTTCATTGAAAACATCAACAAGCGATCATGGATATTTCACTAACAAAGTGTACACGTATGGCGATTGTTAATGATGGAGTGAGAAAACAAAATTTTTCACGTCATTAGCTTGGCAACGGGGGAAAAACTTACATTGGTCACCTGATCTCCGACGAGGCTTATCGATTGGAGTAATAATTGTTTTTACACAACCGATAAATAGTCAATCACTGCAACACTACGGCACAATAGTTTTTCCGATTGTTTTTGATGCGAAATCTCCAAGTACGGGCTTCGATTTCGGGAACATACGAGTATTGCATAGTGGTGGGGTTATCGCGAATCAGACTAAGTACCCTCCGCAAAGTTAATCTCCCGTCGTCATAGTCACACGTACTTATCATATATGAACTTGTGAGAGCCAGTGTATTCACGTCGACCACTCATTACCAGTTACATACTTCGTCGTCGTCACTTAACATAATGTACAATTGAATAACGGTGTAATTCTAATGCGGATGAAAAGCAGCGCATTACTGCAGACGTAGAATATAGGAATCATACGAATTCCGGATTTAATCGCGCCTAAGTTTAAATCTAAAAAGTTTTGATAATTTCTTATTATTAAAGTTGCCGGTAATTTAGACGAAATGAACGTTCACAAAAGAAAAGAAGCAATCTCGGGCCACCGCGGCGGCCCGCAGCGCGGCAGCTGTGTCGCTCTTGAAATTTGATTTCAATTAAGGAAACAGAAGCTGGAAGTTTTATTAAAAAGGAATATCTATCACGCGCTCACCCGAGACGCTTAATATTTAAGGTTAAGAATACAAACCCCGCACTGGTGTTGAATTTTTACATTTGCGCGTCAAACAAACTTCGCTTCGTGATCGATTTGGAATCACGTTCTGATCACTTTTTTTTTTTACTGTGAATAATTCTTTTAACATATAAAATGAATATGAAAGCGTTGACTTAAGATATGTTACATGTAGTCGAAAGTTCTATTCTGAGAGAAAGTATGAAACGTTTATTTAGTACACAGATATAAATAGATCCCAATATATATTAAAAAAAAAATAAATAAATAAACATAATCGTTAAAAACATTTATCATAAATTCTCGACGATAAAAAAAAGCTATAAAAAATCTTAATCGCTTTTGTAGACAGCGCACCGAAAATCGAAGATACATTCAAGTTGCACAAGAATGTGCTATTACAGTTCATTTCGTACTTAAGTTTCAATGGCGCACCAGAGAATTTACGATATAGGAGAACGCATTCAACGGCAACTGTTATAGTAACAAATAAATTCATTATTATTATCATCAGCCTGTGTCAGTTCAATGCTGGACATCTTCCCCAATGCTTTCCATCCTATGCGGTCATCTGCTCTCCTCATCCGTCATAATTAAATCATAAATAAAGAAATTAGTGTTTCATATAAGAATACTTAGTAAAAATACATATTTGATTAAATACACAGCGCCCAGCTCGTATTATAAAAATACACTTATTTCGTGAACAAATTTTAATATACTATATAATACATTTGTTTTGAGGTTATTTTTCTACGTCTTAATATGTCTTATTGTAATAATTCGTTTTAATATCGAATTCCGCTTACATATCGATATAGAATTTTAACTTAGATTTTATATTAAACGAAACACGATACGGTTATTACGTTTGAACGTAACGTGCGATCGTGTTTTCAGTCTTAATAAAATAATGTCAAAATAACAATCACATCTAAATAGTCGCTTAAAGTAATATTAAAAATAGAAAAAAGTAAAAAAATTATAATTTATTTATTATATATGTAGCAATGCTATCCAGTACGAAATCGGTCGATCCGATTGGAACTAACATTGGCAAGCGCAGTACCGAACAGGCGCACGTCAAGTGAACCAGGGGCCTGATGATAATATGTAGCCGAAAACCGTTGGATGCGTGAGAACATTCGCAATAGAAAGCGATTGGAGATATTTATACATAACACTTTAAACATAAAACCAATTTATGAAGTCAAATACGTCCCACCCATTTCATAGTCCACGATTACCACTGGCGACTACAAATAATCTACATCTATTTTATACAATACAACATAATTTTTTTTTTTTTGCTAACCGTACCCCGTGCACATATGAAGCTACTGAACAATATTTCACGTTATTGCAATAAATAGACCAAGGCCGACTGTCGAATGCATATATTACTGGTTCAAAGTGTAATGATTCCGACAATATTAGGATCAAAATGTTAATTAATTTAAGCTTTAGTTTGTTAAACAACGTCGATTGTCAAAGATGTTCAACATTTTAGTTATGCATTTGACTATTGACGTTCTATATTTTATGTTTTTGTGTTTT
>DWQX01004285.1:0-15378 GCA_018245475.1 Pharmacophagus antenor
AGTGCTTTAGTACAACATTCGATTTTCATCTGAAACGTATAATCCGATCGGGATAACTTAACACCGTCAGTTAACATGAGGCCTGTAATAAACCAATGAAATAAACTTATCAAAGACTGTCACGCTTCAATGGCAATGTTTCGTTATACAGAAAAAGAGCAAACCGACAAATTACAAATGGAAACAAAACGGAACGTGGATGCGACAAAGGAAAAAATCGAACGCCGTGAAAATTTGAATAAGGAATCATTTCTTTTTTTTTTTCCTTTTCGCTCCTATTTTTATTCCTTTCTACGTACACTGTCAATCATTTGTCTGAGGCACGAGCGAATCGTTATTTTCTTTGTTGATGGATGGGATTCTTCTTCCGTAGAAACGGTTTCTCCCCCACCCATCGCAAGGAGTCGGGTGTCTCAAGTGTAGTAAAATGACGGAAGTTCATATTTCATTATATTCATGTGTGTGCGAAGTCGTAGCGTGTACGTTAAGGTATTTCAATGTGTACCTACGATTTGATTTCATTTAAACAATAGAAAATTTTCTTAGAAAACGATGATTTACCGGACCCGTCATTTTGACGGACAAAACCTGGATATGAGGTTTCGTATACTGGCATGCGTTTGAATTTTTCTTTACTACACTGCCTAGCTACATTGTTTTATACATTATATTGCAAAGAAGGAGAAATATGAATGCAATAATGAACAAAATTACTACGGACTCTAAAAGAAAACTATAAAAATGTGTCGGTAAATCTTGTAATATATTTGATGTGTATAGTGAACTTAGCGATTCAGAGCGGTCAAGATACGAGTAAGGACATGGGGAGCCGTAAAATCAATGCCCCGAAAGATTTTAGAGATTAAGCGATGCTTAGGAAACGTTATTTCTTAGTCAATTTTACCTTTCTTTTATTTTTATTTTTTTAAGACAAACTCACTCATAAATCTCGACTCGTATAATGTACGATAGTATGAAATCTTCTAAATGTAGAAAAATTAATATAATTTTGATTTATAGCAAATTAGCTTGCAGATGAGAGGACGATAGAAATGGTCACTTTATAATTAGTGACTCAAGCTTAAAAGCAATAACAGAGAAGTAAGTTGAGGTTACGACCGACAGATCTAAAATATGGTCAGTTCAGTTTTCATGGTAATTGTATTTTACTACCTGCGACGTAAAGTTTATATCTCTACGGGTGAATTAATTTCTCATCGGTAAATTTATTACACGGGATTATTATCAAAACATTCGAAACTCGAGCGGTCGGGCAATACATCTCGCCTTTATCCAGGCTTATTGGAATAATATAACGGGCGAGTCCGCTAGTCATGTAGATGGGGATCCGAATCGCATGGAAATTCGATGTTTTCTATACCTACCGCATTATCTATTCTGGAGCGTCCTTTGTATTTGGTTAAGGGTGTATTTACATAGCGAGAAAGTCGCTTCGCGCAGCCAGCAGAATATTACAACTCAAATTATGTCATCAATAATAATCACTCCAATTGATATTTAGTATTTTATACTTGCGTACAAATTTGAAACACAAATGATTATATATTTTCTTAAATTATCTTCTGCTTGAGTTTATTTAAAGGCACAATCTCTGTCATGAAACAGTTTTAGGCAATTATTTGTGAGATTAGTTAATTGAAATTACTTTTAGAATGTGTTCGACGTCTGGATATCGAACCCGTAACATCTCCTGAGAATGTCACGTGTTGTAGCAAAACACGTTGAGATTGTGTTTTAGTCTAAGTAGTGAAAATCAGCATATGAATTTTTGTTTTATTGAATTACTGTGTTTCGCAAAGTAACGCTTGAATCAATAAAGAATGTGCTGCTGCTGCTGCTGTTGGGTTCGGTGAAGTTTGCGCTGTTAATCTTTTTGTGATTATTACAGCTTCATCGAAACTGGCCCACGAATCCGGCGATCCGTGAGCTCTCAAATAAAGAATGTGAAGCATAATTTTCCTTTTGAGGATGACTTCGGGCGTCATGAGGAGCAAACATGATGATTGTGATGAAAGAAATGATCTAGAGAAAAAAATATCTATACCGTAGAGTTAGGGATGTACCTTTACAGAAACTGTATCAGTCTCAAACTATGCTATCCGTATAATAGCACCGTCGGATGGCGCAAGATGGCGGAAGCACGTACGGAACGCTCCGCCGCGTCACGTGACCGGCGTTCGGAATCCAAAGTCGAAGGGAGTTTTTTGAACCTCTCGACGGATTCGACCGGCTCTTTAGCAAATATAGCACGATTGTGACTGGAATAAGAGGCAATTGTTAAGTCATGGTGCAGTTAAATAAAGAGTTTGTTAGGCGGACATGACGGCAGAGCGCTACGCCAATTTATCGGGACACGTTCGGCGGGGACTACGTTTTTATAACTTACGATGAATATTATATTTTAATGCACCGTCAAACGTAGACAACCGCGATGATGTTTTATGTAATCCATAAACATTAATACTCGGTGTAAACGAGAATTATGTATATCTTTTTCTCACCTCAGTCTAGGATAAAACTTATTTGTAGGGTGGAGTGTTTTTATAATTAAATCCTAAAAGATATTTTAGGTCTGTTACTGTATAGGTTTAAAAAAATATATGAGAAGTATTTTTGCTATCGGAGCTTTTTACTGTGTCGAAGACATTGATTGACAAAAATCTATCAACGCATGATACGTTTCAATTTTTTTTGCAATAATTTTAAAAATAATGTCACCGAGTTACTTGCCTGGTTCTACTCAGGAGAGTCTACTTTATGGAAACGGAAGAATAGAAAAGATTAGAATCATTTTGATCATTTAAATGCGCCTATGAAAATCTAGAAGTATATTTTGAATTTTAAACACTTCTAATAAAGCACTTTTTTATATTACGCTAGCCGTAAGCAAGAAGCGTTATAACCCTGCCAATCGGATATGTTTCACAAGTGTACCGCATCCGATATAATTTATGTGCTAATGAGATTTATCATTGTATATCTATCGAGTGCAAATAAAAGTATATATGTGGCGCTGGCTTATCCAGAAGGGTACGATATTAATTGGATAAAACAATTATCAAATTAGTGTTTTACTCCCCTTAGCGTTTTAAGTTATGAAAAAAGCTTTTAGTTTATGTTTTTTTTTCTTTAGTTTAATATTTAAATTAACGTTCACAGCGTTTTGTTTACATCTTCATAATGGGAACAACAAAAAATTGGAATAATCTATCTGAGTTAGTTAAGTCATTCCTTAAGAGAAGAGTGACGATCAATAAGCATTTATAAAACTAGCGCGATTTGCTATCATAGCGAGATCGTGGACAGACTACAGTCCATAAGTAGAATAAAAAATGCCTCCTCATTTCCAATTACTGCATATTAAATATGTACTTGAATCGAAGTCGCAGGCCGCATATATTTAAAAATAAATTATACATTTTAATAAACAATGGCGTCCGCTTCCGAACGCGCGTCTAATGCAAGCGTTCGTTCAGAATTTCATAACGCCGCTACCCCCATACTAACACTCGAAACGTAACAAGAAAAATCATAACACGCCTGAGTACGCGATACATTTCTTCATATCCACCGTATTCCGAATGAAAAATGCGCAAAGAGTTGACTGCTCCGAGCGAGTCTTTCTTACACCCCCTTAAAAGGGGGGCAACTACAAATCCGCTAGAGTGAGACGGCAGATACGGGGTAGAGTGAGTAGAAATACTAAACCCGAAAAGATGGATGGGTACACACAATGTCACTGGCGCTATGCTGAAATTGTATATTTTATATTCGGTATAAAAAAAGGCTGCCACAACATACGATATTAAAAAAGCGGTCCGCATGTGAAATATTTTCTGCGCGCAGTAGTTATATTGTTGTGGAATTTAATCTTGAGATGACAGGAGGAGTATCTACTTAAGTAAAGGATTATTGGAATGTCTGCCGGGGTATTTTGATTTTGTCTCGGTTTTTGTCCGACGCTATTAGAAGCTCAACTTGTTCTCTAGTAATAACGTATCGATATTTTGTGAAGAGATTGAGATATTTTAATATCATATTTTCATCATTATTACGATTAGATGACGTAATGATATTTAAATTTCTATATGACGACGTAGTAACGGGACGACCAGGAAATTGTATGATTCTAATTCATTTAGTGTTTGATTATTGCGCGAATTGGGGATTACTAGAAAACTGTATTGCTGCCCCGCATGTTATTTTATGCATTATGGCATAATATTTTATATACATTGTTTTATTAGGTTTTATGCGATTGACCATAACAAATCGCCGTTCAACACCTCGAGCCACAAGATAATATGTCTGACGTCATAGTGTGGGTAAAGGCTTGACAGCGGAAATAAATGATGGTACCTACCGTCCGGTATGCTGCGAAAACCCGCTTTTTTTAATGGAACACTTACCGTATTATTGTTTACTTTAGTGTGGTTTTAGAAATAATAATGCAATGTTTGCTCTAGATATTCAAGATCATGCATTTATTTTCGATGTAATTACAAAATTTTCAACTTCAGGTTCAAACGTTTTTAACAGACTTTGGAAGGAAGCAAATAGAAAATTTAATAAATTTATTTATTTAACTATACTTTATCTGTTTTATTAGAAGACACGCAATGTATTATTATTCCTTATGTATCGTCATATAATGATTAAATATAGAGGTCTAAGTACAGTATCAAAATCCCTAAGGGAAAAAACCATTATTGAGACTTTATAATTTGCTTTGATAATACGACTTATCAAAAACTATTACCGCACAAAACTAAATGAGATTACATACAAGCGTAAACTTATATTATAGTAAATGTTGTTGGATGAAAAAAAAAATGTAACATTTGCAAGCAAGCGTTTACTTTAAACGGGTTACGGACGAGTTCGCATGTTCATAACATAATACGTAGCTAAGTTTACTTTCCTGCATACGTTTGATCATGTTTTTTTTTTTATCTTGTGTACCGTACGCCTTAACTCAATATTCCCGCATGCAAAGTTTTCTCCTTAAAGGTGCGGTAGATAAATAGCTGCGACATTTATCTCCCAAAACATCCTTTCTAGGGGATGTGTAATCGATCATGCGGCCTCAAAGTTGCGCCAGTGCGATACCGGTAACCATGTTCCAGGAAATAACCCTATATGTTTTATCTCGGGGCAAGGCTTCGGAGATTGATAGAGTACCGGCATTGTCAGAACCCGGCTAGCGTTTAGCTATGCGTTTAGTGCCGCGTGCGATCTGTGCCTCTGAGATACCTAAGCGATGTTTTATCACTCTTTCGGAAAGTTTGAAATTTTTGATATTTTATTAATGTTACAGACGTTTACACGTGGTCGTACCGAGTTTCTGTCCGTTTGGATTCAGTTCCCCACTTCAAACCGTTTTTAGTTGGTAACGATAGTTAATTAAAATCATTTACTCGACAGTCCATGTCGAACGATTATATAAATGTACTTTATCGTGCTCATTTATGAATGTGATGCGAACAAATAAAGTAACTGAAATAAAATTTTTATTAAAAGATAATTTCGGTTAATTCTCGACTCGAGGCGTTTAATTTATTTCATTGAATTTATCCGCTCTAGTTGTAATGTGTAAAAACCTTTTTATTCAATGATAATGTGACTGAACAATGCAATATGTAATACAGCCTTAATGGCAAATATAAATAAATTATTATTATTCGAGCCTTTGAGGAGGTATCTTTGCTGGTTAATAAAACAATACGTACTCTATTTTCAGAACACTTCATTCGATTGAGTGTTATATAGCTCACATAAAGATGTACAGGAAGATTAAAATATTAAGCGATTATTGCTCTTAAATTAAACATAACTTTTAAAGGCTAGTTGTAACTGAGTTGAATAAAACATACATTTCAATCTACCAATAACTTATATCATCGCACTTTCAAGAAGAAAGTTTATCCCTCAAATTAAAAAAAATAAAAAGTTTATAACTATTTTTATTTGCATACCCACGGATATCTTTTCCGTGAGCTCAATACCCGTTTCCGGAAATGTATTACACATTGCAGCGGTGCAATATATATTGTGATGCAAATGAAACACAATTAGTTAACCGTGGTACGGTGCAGCACACGTCTGTGGGGCACTGCTCGCATCTGCTGGCGAATTTGACTAACAATGGCGTTTTTAATATTCAAATACACCTTTGCCGTGCTTACTTGGTGATCGTACTAGATGTTGGTCTCTGTTGGAATGTTTTGGAACGTGCTGTTTGGTACTTTCGCCGTAAAGACGTTTGATGTTATGACGATACAGTTTTAAACTTTATTACCATAGCATTAGAGATTAATATATTTTAAATTATGTTTTAGTGTCTTACAAGGTAGACATTTTGTGGGACAAAAATAAATTTATCATATTTCGTTTATGGACCGAACAGATTTAAGACGTTATTATTTTGACTTCGATTTCTTTTTGATTTTTAAATGATTTAGTTTCTAAACTTCGTTGTAACTTGATGTGTATTCGAAAAAATCATTCTTACTTTTTCTTAGTTTTTGACACCCTTCATGTGAAAGATTCTAAAAATTATGATAGATCAAATATACTAGCGCCTGACTCATAGTAAATAAGGATGTAGTATATTTTTGTCTCGTATTGATAAAAATGTGTCAATTAATGTTTTGTTTAAACTTTGAATTAATTTCAAAGTTTCAGTTTGATATCAAGTTTTCTCGGTTGGTGTAACTTTTGGGCGACAAAAAAAAAATAATGGCTTACGCTGTTATTCCGATGCCGACTTCCATATATATATTTTTTCACTTCCAAGGCGGTAGAGGGAAACATTCATAAATCCTTTACCGGCCTGTCAACCGCACGCCTAACCAGTCGCCGTATATTACTTTCTAGTAACGAATTTTGTTTCATTTTTTTTTCTCACAACAGCATCGTTATTTCTTCTGTTAAAAATAATCCTAATGTCAGTCGCACTAAACGAAATTCAGGGCGTCCGCAATTTATTGTATAATTAATTTATTATTAAATTACATACATCTTTGTTGTACGTATTTTGGAGTTTTAATCTATGTTCTTATACTCTATGTGTTCACGTAAAAGTAGTTTTTTTACAGTTGTAGAATAATGTATGAGAAGATAAAAAAAGAAATTAAAGACTTAAATATATTACGTAAGTGAAACGAAGGGAATAGCTACTAAGAACTCGAACAGGAAACCAAGTGTTAAGGATCTTATAAAAGTTTTCTTTGTATACAACAGTAAAAACTCCAGACACGTTCACACTTAATCATTTATTAAATGATCTTCCAACATTTTGTATTCAAATGAAACCGGAAACGCCACATTTTCCACACCACATCTGTTAAATTTATTTGCTGGCAATGCTCCATGGCGCGCGAAAGGGATAGATGATAGTTCGGCGCATAAAATAATGATCAATCAGAGTGAGATGACAAGGCGTTTATTGGTTACATCGCGCACACTTTGCGGCCATCGCTGCTAGCCAACTTTGACGCAATTTTCTTGGCGCGAAGATGATTTTCGTCGAGAAATTTGAATGTTAATTATGTGTAAGAGTTAAATGATAAATGTATGTAAATTAAACACTTATGCACCATATTGGTGATTTTTTTTAAACTTACATAGTTTTATTAATCTGGTCTTTGATCTCCTTGCTTCTCTAATCTCTTATAATCTGCTCTTTACACGTAACATACCTTGATGGTACTCTCTAAAATTCTTTTCTTTCCGCATTTGACTTAGCACTACTATTTTTTTTCTGTAGTCGTGTTACGGAAATAGTTTCATGTTAGTAATTGATTCATATTTATTGTATTCGTTAAGTAATATATAATAAATGAAAAAGTTTTTCACTTAAATCATATGAACGTGCGACACTTGCTAAATGAATATTTAACTGTCCGTCTGTTAGTTCCGCTAAATATTTTAAATGGCTAAGCCGATATTGATGAATTTAGTTATAGTTGTAGTTTTCTTTTATTTATTTAAAAGGATTAGATTTCCGTACAACAAAATTTATACTCAAAATTAAAATTGTTGACAAGGATTGATTCAATGATCATTTCGATTCTTTTTAACACATGGGATCTGTTTTAGATGGGTTTTGGTTTCAGTAATAATTAAATATAATAATAATAACAAATAGCATCTACAAAATGACATCTGTCGTGTTCAAGTGGTAAAGACATAAATGTAGAATTTGAAATGAAATCAATTAGGTTCGTTAGGATCTGCCTCCAAGAGTGAGGTCGTCTGTTGAATATTACAATGAATAAATGTTACATGAGTGTGTACACTATCATACAAAAGGAAAGAACGAGTGAACACTAGATCAATACTTCGCTTTATGCCGCACATGTGTCATACGGCGAGGAACGAGAACAGGGAAATGCGTGGAGTCGGTATTAAAAAAATGTTAGGATTTTTTTTTTACTTTTTTAAATATCCAGTACATGGTATGTCACGAATAGTATTTCAACCTCATTTTAATGGTGTAAACTAAATAAAAAAAATAATTAATGACATTATTTTATTTGTTAGTTGTGTTTTAAAATTTCAGTATGCATTGCAGTGGTTTTACGCCGGTAAATATTAAATATTAGGTTTTACAAACGAATCTATGATTGAACTAGTAAAATTTTATTTGAACGCCGACTCCGTTAGGTCTTGACTCGCGATAGATAATGCGCTACTCGCGTATGCGGGGTTCGGTGGGAGGGTTGTTTTGTCAAACGCCGCCCGGGAAAGTGGGGAAATTCGAGAAGGCGATCTTTGAGCAGAACGCGGCTTTTGTTTTAACGACTATCTCTCGCGACGAAAGGCTCCGTTACACTGTGCCGTGAGCAACTTATTTCGTGTAAATTGCTTTTTATGTTCATAACAGCGAATTGAAAACGTTGTCGTGTTAGGGAAAAGAATATTATTAATTAAGAGATTATGTGATCGATGGAGTTTGAATGGTGGTTGATTTATCTACCATTACCATATACGACCTCATAGTCACTGAAGATCATAGAATATAGTGGTGAAATAGTCAATGCCAATCTGCCGTCACAAAAACAATGCTGTGTTACAGCTGATGTATTCTGGGGGAACAAGCATCACCATTAATCGCCTTATTGTCACTTAACATCGGGTGATATCACGGCCAAGTGTTAGCCGACAACTGATAAGAAATCCCATTGCCGACAAACATACTTTATGATTAACCAAATGAACGTTGCGTCCGTCATTTTGATGTGACATAAGAAACGGATAGTCATTTATGCAAAACATTAGAATTTTATACATATTTAATGTATGTTTATAATGTATTTTCAACATTATATTCATCGTTGAAACATACTCCCGTGATAATGTTTGAAATTTTAATTTGTATTGCAATGCAACACACTTATATATACTCTCTTCCGAACTACGTGTCATAAAAAAGTGATGTAAAAATAGGAAAGAAAAAATAAGTTAGAGTCGCATGATCGAAAACGGCAGTCTTGTAAGCAAATTAAGACATTACTTGACTTTAATAAAAAGTACCAAGGGCGAACTTAATGTTAATAAGTATTACATCAGTCAAACGTCGACATGTCATTAACCTTGCTTTTAACTATGTTTAAATTTGTTTTATTTAATTAATTTTGGTAAATTTACAAATTAAATATTTTCAGTGTGGTTGTTTCACTAATATGATTGATTTAGTGCATGAGTATGGTTGTTAAAATGATTTTAAAAAGTGGGGAAGCGGCCATATAAATTGCATCAGAAGACGAGGACGGTGGAGTCGATTTTGCTTAAAACATTTATGAATTAAATTAAAAGTATGCAAGTAAGTGTTTTTATTTGTTTCAATCTAGATGTGGTGTTAACACATGGTAAAATTTGAAAGTATATGTATAAAACATAAACGCAAATATGTTTTCGATAGATATATTTAAGCATACAACAATACATGCCATGTATAATACAAGATGACAAAGTATATGAAAGAGGACAGTCTAAAAACTGGTCCAAAAGAAATTTCGAACAAAATACGGGTTAATCCATGTCCGTACCAGGGAGATTGGCGTTTCCTGTACTATATATATTTTACAATTTGTGAAAATAGCCAAGAGCAATACTTTGCAATGGATCAGAAGTTTTTTTGTTATAGTTAAAAGCATCACCAAAACTTTTTTGGTTATATCATATATGTTCAATTATTACGATCAATTGACTGACTCAAATTTGAAACCCTTAACCATCAACTGATAAACGGTAACGCCCACTGCTGGGCAAGGACCATCCCCAAAGATCTCCACATTGACCCCAAAGCATACAATTGAATTCCTACATATCGATATTGTTTGAGAGCTATAAAAAATAGAAATGTAAAGGAGTGGTATAAAGTTATTACGATGGATAATTGCAGTTATCATTTATTTGAGTCATATTAGTGTAATTAAATGAAGAACATGTTTTTTTAATGACGCAATCAATGAACGGAAGTAATATTAGTTTAACGCGTAAATCTGTGCACATTCTTTGAAATATTGAAAAGAAATATCCTCCATTCGATTGCCAGTCTTTTTTCTAGTCTCCTTCGCTGAGATTTTAAACTTTTTTTTTAATATAACTTCAGTTTAATGAAATAATTCATCTATCATTCGTTCATAATCACATTCATTCAATCAAACATTTAATCATCGGGCGTGTTAAAAAATGTTATTTTAATTGTATTTCACGCTGCCACGCATACCCTTACCCGCTCACGCTTCCGTTTTATCCACTCCCATAAGCGCACAGCCAACATACAGTATGCCCGCAAACAAATATATTGTTGGTAAAAGTTTTCCTCCCGACTTCTTAGAGTGGTTTCTGAACTTACACAGTCATAAGTTGCACATCCAACGGCTGTGAATATCGCATTTTATTTATAACGTCTTTTATACCAAAGTTGGGCTTTTGAACGTATAGTTATTTGACTTGTGCTTGCCTCGCGTTTCTAGAAACTTCTGGCACGCGTACTATATGTTCGCAGTTTGTTGGACGGATGTGTGCGTTTGTTGATTCTTATTGTGTTTCGAGATGGATATGAGATATTTTTCGACTTCATCTCATTAATGGGAAGTATATTTCGCAGACTGTCTAATGTGACCACGTTTGCAAGTTTTTAAATCACCAATTAGCGCGAATATTTTTTGTCGATTTAAGTACTTGCATGTATCAAACAATAGACGGAATATTTGACAGATCTTTTTTCACTTTAACAATATATTTTAAAAACCTTACTTATTATCAAACTATACTATCATTAATTTCAAAGTATAATATTTAAAAATAATATTTTTATTTTATAAGGACACGGGTGGCATTGAATATCGTAAATGGGAAAAAGTATAGTTGATAATAACAATTGTTGAAACGAAAAACAAATAGTTATATACGTGTATAAATAGTAATAAGTGTAAGTGTATGAATAATAATATAACTTCACGACCCTAAGATTATCGATAAAATATAGAACATTCATCCGTTGCGCAGTGACAATAAATTATCGACACAATGCACAAACGGTAGCATCCCTTGCCACCTCGAGTGGCACTCAAAGGATTACGGCCATCGATCCTTGATCCACATTCCAAAATCGTTACAACTGATTAGTTTATTTAAATAGGAGTTTATTGGCCGTGCTCCGTGCAACTAATGTCGTGCGAATTCGAAATTGGAACAGCGAAATGGTGCCTGATTCAAAACCGCCATTTTGGAAGTTGCACGTTTTGAATAAATTTAATTTAAATAGTTATTATTGCACTCATATTGAAAGGAAATGCTATGATTACGCTTATACATTAACGAATTTAATATTAAAATTTTCTTAGGTTTTTTCATGTCATTGTCACGATCACGTAAACACAATGAAATTTCTGAAATAAATTTTATTACAATTTTTATAATTAACATAATATAGCTCATATTTTTCATAATATTTCCATATAGTAATACTATTTTTTTTATTAATATGATACAATGCCGTAAACCTTTTGCAAATGTTCATATGTCAAATTATGTGGCTTAAGGAATCGCCTTACTTCTACAACGCGCTCTGATGAGTTTTTTTTTAAACAAGGTTTTAACATATTTTGTAGGGTAATGAAAATATAAGGGTCACCTTTAGTTATGGGCACAAAAAAGTATACTAAACACATATTTTATGGCCCAGACCAAATTAATGTTTATCGATTTTGAAGATTTACTAGATAGATTATTTATAAAAGGAAATATTCGTGGATAGAATAATTTAAGAATTGTATATAAGTTTTGATCTTTAGGTTTCACACGTTAAGGTTTAAAACTTGTTTTAAGATAATGACTGCGTGAGGTCATTTTAATATGCGTTAACAAAATATTTGGTGTCATTTTGACGCAGGTGCAGTAGCAATTTATATGCACCATAATGAACTTTATCCGAACACATTAAGAGTATGAATTGAAACACCAAGTTTCCTTGTAAAAAAACAATGTATCTCTAAAATTGTTAAACGTAATTAAGTGTCATGACATCGCATGATACACGATAACCGATTGCCAACGATTTCTATTCGATGTTCGAATTTAAATAAAGAACCAGTTACTAAAATGATCTAGCGCTATTAATATTAAAATTGTGTCTATTAAAAATATAATTGTGCGTCGCTATGTGGGTAGAACGAAATGGTTCTTTCGTCGTACGCAATAGATTCCAAACGACGGATGCGTGCCCCAACCAGCCAACCGGCCAACCTTTGTTAAACACACGTACGCGCCACAGATAAAATATTACCGACATTTTTTAACGACGAATAATACGCATAAATTTATCTATTCCACGCATTATAGAAAGGGTTTAATAACCTATAAATCAGCATTTTAAACAATGGCTAGTCAAATTCCGTACAATGGGATGTCCCTCATTGTGCATAGACGGGAGCTCATTTTTTTTTGTCGTGCCATAAACCCGTGAAATGTTTGTTTTGTTAGCGGTGCGTATAGTGGCTTACTTTTTTTTCCAATGGATTTTTTGTGCCAATGTTTGATCAATACATCGATGATTGCAATAATAGAGGTTTTTGTGTTTGAAGTGCGTTTTTGTTGCAAATATTTGGTTAAAGTTGTCGCCTATTATCTGGTTGTTCAAAAAATCTCTTCAGGTTTTTTTTTGTTTAGTGCCTTTAAACTTATCGTTTGTAATGTAATTAGATCACTTTGCAGTGTTATATATAAATCTATGATAAATTTTAATTGTTATAAATACTTTGTCTATGGTAATGCAGCTGAAATGTTTGCCATTTTTAACACTAGATTGCCTGAAGAAGATATTTTGACAATTTACGTACGTATATGTGTACTAAGCTGCGATTTCTATAATTATCACACTGAATTTTTTTTTAATGAAATAATTTAATAAATAATCTATTTTCATCGTCTCCATAGTTTTTGTCTTTGTAATTGCTAGGTTAGGTAAGCTAGTTATGGTTGAAGTCGTGGATTGTAAGCATGGGGATCTCTTTGCCCATTCAAGGACACCGAGGGGGACGACGGTTGGTCGTGGTCTCCAGCCATTGTGGTAGAACTCGCGAGATTTCGGGCAGAATCTAGAACGAGCAAGTATAATAGCCTAGCTTTAAATCGGCCACGGTTGTGTTCCGAATGGAGATCCCGTGACTCCTCCAAAACGATGATCACCGAGGGAGATTTAGTGGGTCAAAATTCTACATAACTCTTACTTCTCTTCCAGAAGAGTGGATGTATTTCGAACATTTCCCCCGATATAAAAAAAAGCTAGTCATAGTTCCACTGCTATGTTCCGAATAAGCATCCTGCGACACATCTCTAAGCTTTGAGGACAACCACTGCGTAGAATTTAGTGGGTCAAAGTTCCACATAACCCTGATTTTCTACCAGAAAATAGGGTATCTTCGAATAATATCCCCACCTCCTTGTACCAGGATAGTTAGTCAGATTAAGCACGCTATAACATCACAGATCACAACAACACTTAACTTCAAGTGGGATTGGACAAGCAGTAACCTTTAAAAACCACGGCTGAAGCAACTCGAGTCGAATCGTCGAGGAATATTATCGTACCATATATTTTTACGTGATATACGAGTAGACCCGAAAAATATTAAATTATAACCTATAAAAATTTTAAATATTTCTATAAATTTAAGTCTCCATTAATCATAGCTTACATTATTTCAAAGTCTAAATAAATAAATTTTGACAATCTAGTGGTAAAAGTATGTTTGTAAGTAATGCTTACTTATGCCTTTAAGTAGTCATTTGTAAAAGAGTTCGTGACTGATCTTAAATTTCGATTTGATTAATTTCAATACGAAAGATGCCCCGTGAGATAGGAGGGTCCATATGAATGGAACTATCAAAACGGCTTCCCATAGAAGGAATCGAATCACCGGAAGGGTTTGAGCGTCTGTTACAAAAGATCCGACTTCCGGTCCATCGGGCGCATTGTGGTCTCGAACATTAATAATCATAGATAATAAGGAATACGATGCGATAAGTTTTTCTACACATTAGGCAATCTAATCTGGTCACGGCAAAACGGACCTTAAATTATTTAGTTTTAAGTCTTTATTAATTCGATAACTATTTACTTTAAAAAAATGATTTATAAGAAATAATCGCTCAGATTTTCGTTTTATGATTGTCCCAGTTGAAATATTCTCTATGTCACAAACAATCTTATTTTATTCTGCCTAATTCCATTTTCGATAATTATTATATAATAAAGATTTTAAAATTATAAGCTTGTCATTAACTTTCGAATATATGAATGGATTTTTTTTTATTGAAGGAATGAAACAAATTCCCGGCGTCAGGGTTCCCGTCCAAGTACAACGTTGGCGTCTCCAAGAACAAAGTAAATAGATTTCTAAAACCGCGTGATCACTTAACACCAGCTGACATTGTAGTTAAGTACAAACCTATAAAACATTTAAAAAAATTGTTTTATTTTCGCGAAGTACTATTTAATCATTACTGGAAATTTGATTTCCATTAACACATTATGTTAAGTGACAATGAGGCTTTTACATTTTCAAGTTTGCACGCCCAGAGTACTCTGGCTCTCGCATGTATGGATGCTGAACACAGTGATGCTGTTATGGCAACAGATTGACATTGAGTGTGATTATCTTACAACACAATACATTCCCAGAATCGAAAGAAATTGACGTGAAGCGTTAGCCACTTACTGAGGCAACGTAACTTATTATTGTAGAATTTTACATTTTACTCATAAATTAATAACATCGCTTATTGCTTGAGCATGTTTTCTAAGAAATCGCTACTTGAATATTTTGATGATGTCTCGATAGG
>DWQX01004286.1:0-15375 GCA_018245475.1 Pharmacophagus antenor
ACTTTATTTCTGAAGTAGTACCTGTTATTACTGGGCTGTAAAACTTTGATAAATAAAGTAATTTATGAAAAAAAATCGAACAACGTTTATAACAAATGGCTTAACCTAATAAAACAAGGCCAGATAGTAATTAGATAAAAGACACTTTCAATTAAAAAAAAAATTGTTCTCTGTGTAAATGCTGAATACTTTTTAAAACTACACTTAGAAACAAAATCTAAATTGAAATTCTATTTGAACTTGTCGATGTACTCTAAATCTTCTTCGTTTCTTATCGTATAGTTTAGATGATAAAGCGTGCAGTATACGTTGACTGGTGGAGCTCAGCAATGCTGTTATGGCAGATTGTCGAGCGTAGCTAGCAGGTTTGCCAGGTTCAGAAAAAGTCTACCATCTTCCAATGTCCTTTACTAACATGGCCCGAGATTCGGACTGGAAAAAAAAATTGTGTTACATAATAAACGGTAATAAGTATTTAGTTACTTTTGACAGATATTACTCTTTAAATTGATATGGCGTTCAACCATTTTATCCACATTAGCTAATATCTGCAACGGGATAACCTTTCTGTAGTTATTAACAGGTAAAAATCATGTATAATTTTTTGGGTATATCTAATTATGTTTTAATTAAGTCGGTAGTATTTTGTTATACTAATTATGGCTTCTGAAACTGTTCATTCAAGGCGAAGATGTTGGCAGTCTTATCGGGGCTTACGTAATAATTAAGTTACGAATATGTTTAAAGTCGGTGGCTTATTATATTATTAGACCTTTTTGCTACGGCTTACTAGATAATGACTACGATTTTAACAGAAAAAAAAACTTGTTGTCCAATCACGAAAATTATGAAATTATTTCACAAAAAAAACGATGATAGATTAGAAAATGAAAAACACATAGTTTTTAAACAGAAACGACCAGGTGTAAAATCATTCTTGATTTCCCTATTCTATGTGCAGATATTTTTTAAAAATTTCGAAGGCTTTTGGAAGATCTTAAATGATTGCGTCGTTCAGAAAAAAAGTGGAATTAAATATGTACTCTTTTAATTAAGAGACTCTCAGTTTATTGAGTAAAAAGGTTATTTAGTAGTAGCCGCACATTTTGTTAGATGTGCAGCGATTGCAGAGCGTCTTTCCATTGCTGTTGGAAAATCATTGCCTCTTGTTTGAGAAATTTTCGGCAAAAAAAAAGCAGGTTTAGTAAGGCCACGACAAAATTGTTAATGCGCGTGAATTTATGAAAACTTTAATACAACATTATTGGATTTCATTTTTGTTTTGTCACTCTTCCAACCTATTTTAATAAACGTATATATTACATATGAAGCAGCTACAAGCGCATCTGAATCGTCAATTTAACAAAAACATTCTAATTCGTTATGCTGTTAAAAAACGCGGCAAGCACGTGTGCTTTAGTTATTATAAGGTCAGGGAAGATTCTGTTACATAACAACTCGCCACTTTCATCTATTTCCTCATATTCTTCATCAAAATGCGCTCGTGGTTTTGTTTATTGACTCGACTCATTACGAAGTACGACGCACACGTTTATTCTGTCCTATGAGCTCTGTATGGCTTATTGTTTGTTTAGTATAAGTTGCACCGCTGCATTTCAATTAATCGTTGCATACATTATATTCCAATGTTATTTGCTTTTACTGTGATTGCTAACGAGATTCTTCTATTAAATGTCTTACAATAAAAATTTCATGTTTCTAAATATCTCAACTAAACCGCCTTTCTCGTAAAACACTGCGGAGTTATTCTAAAAATATTCATGATAATTTAAATTTCTTTGAACTGCCGGTTGGTTTTGGTTTCTTTCCACTCTGTCCTATTTTCTTCGAAGGGAGCGTACATCGAAATGGCGGAAGTCTAAATACAGAACGCTCGTCGACGCCTCGTTAGTGTGCATGCTTCTTATGAAATTATCAATTTAATTACAAAGGGGCGTGAAGTTGTTTGCGTCCAAACATTTGTTGTTTGCGAATCGAATGCATTATAAGCGTTATCAACATAGGAACCCGTTATGTTTGATATCGTCGACCGTTGGAGAGCAAATATTGGTATTGGATACGTGAGTTTCGCTGTCTGCGATCAAACAACATCGCGTTCCGTTTAAGGCTGGATTAAATCACACCTTTATTGGTACGCTATCGTTAACAAACTATTGGCAAACATTGATTGTAAAATCGATTTTATTTTTCCTATACATCCTACAATTGAATCTCCAAAAAGACAAAAGAGAGAAGATGCATTCGTGACTACCGTAATGTAATTTTGACGTTCTTTCAGAATCTTTTTAAATTGATACGCAAATGTATTTTGAATGTTGCGTACATTTTCACTTTACTACCGGGATCCCGCTTTAGAGGACAAAAGGTATGCAGAGACATGTCGTGATCCTATTTACAAAAAAAAAGTTTCCGTTCAACGGATCGGCTCGATTCGCTTTGGACTTTCTCTCAACAAAATTGTGATAACGTGTGCCGTACACCTCATTATTCGCGATCCGAAAGCACATTGAAGGCTTTCACTATCGTTTCATGGTGACGATTACTTGACCATTATTCATCTATTTACTAACAAAACGCTCATTAAGTTGATAATGTTAGAGTTTGGAAGATGTTCGAAAGTTAATAACGGAGTTCCGATAGTAATATTTGAGTTATAAACTCACGACCAGTTGTTTAAATTTATTACAGTTGAAATTATACCAAGAGGTAAAGGATAAATATAAACAATACGGTTCGATATAGTCGATTAGTCCCGATTGGTTGATAATATGATCTACATATCTACGCATAGCCTATACCGGTGATCTTAGAAATATGAAATTTGCAGGATGTGTTCCTTGTGATTTGTACACTAAGACTAAGAAATGAAGGGTTCAAAATTTAATGATAAATTTTGAACGATTTCGAAAATTATTGACTTATAAAACTCAATGTGATTATTCACTTACTGATTGATCTATACATCGACGCACAGAGTAAGCCTCTGGTCCTAGAGACATTAAATTCGGAGGGTTTTTATTGTTATGTATGTGTCCATCTGTATTTTTTTTTAATTCAACCTCTAAAGAAAGGGAAGAAGGTCCAAATTTCAATGAAAATTTTTATTCTCCTAGTCGCTCGACACGAAAATTGCTACACATGGTGAAGGGCGACAAATGTTAATATTATAACAAATATTCACCACGCCCTGAGCAGCGCGCCGGTGACGACTGATCACATTTAAATTTAAAAATGTCACGTGTCACTACATAATGTTAAGCAGATGAGAGAAGTATTTCTTCTATGACTTTTTTGCTTTCAGACGGACTCGCAACTGTTATTGGAAACCCTGTTCTATTAGTATAAAGATAAAATTAAGTAATTAATATAAAGCTCTATTTTCAGTCCCGTCAGTTCTTAAATTATATGGTATTGTTATCAATTATTAGAAATTCCATAATCAAACATATGATAAAAAAATACATCAACACTCGTACACAAGAATACAAACCATTGTTCGTAGGTTTTATATTCCACGTCCATTATTAAAACCTGTAAGAGTTCACAATAGCTATGTTTATAATACTCGTAACCTACTCATACTTACCACCACTCATCGTACTTACAAGATAATGTATAAATATTTATTACACGTCTCAATTGCTTACTTACTGGTGCACAATTTAAGTATCTTTATAGTTTACCGCTATCGGCATCGCATTGGCCGTACCGTGTGACGCCTTTGTCCCACTTTCACGTGCGTCACTAAAATGATGCCTTCTATACGTTGAGAACATTAAAATCATTAATCTTATCAACCTTAAAAGCTTCACCCGGCATTGCGTCATATACGTGTCACGCTGCGCACGCCGTGCGCCACATGAGATATGCCCATTGTAAATGCAATTTAATTAATGCTCTTAACTGATGGCCTTACAATATTTATTTTACCATAAATTTCATCTCATTGTGCGATACCGTTGTACATGATACAATTTTATTACATTGTTAATGTAAAGGCGATTTATCTTGAAATATTTTTTTTTACACTTCACGTTTGATTTATTGTTGAAATATTACTTTTTTTTTATCGACAATGGGCTAACGCTTGACCTCTGTAAGGCATAATGTTAAGTGTTAATGAGGCGGTAGGAGGTAGAGCGTGGCTTGTCGGAATACTCGGTCTCTCACATGTGTGACTTACGGACCACGGCGAAGCCGTTAGGGCGGTAGTTTGAGATTAAGGGTTGTAGTTAGCTTGGCGGATTCTAAAAATCCTTACTTACATCCAGTCTCCATTCATTAGGTCTTTAACTTCATCACGAACCGAAAAAGGAGTAGTACTACTTTACATATTACAAACCTTTGTATTATCCATGACAATGGAAAAGGGACTTGTATTATTACCGATTTTCAAAGCAAACATTGAATAACTAATTCTAAGGAAATAATTTCCAGTCGCGACTGCCGCATGCGTCAATAGCGTGTTTACGTCTATTGAATGCATAGAACATAATTAAGGAGACTCCACAATGAAAGCATAGTACCGTACGTGGCAAGCTTAAAGCAACTAGTAAATATCATTGGAATTACATGAAACGCCTATTTATTACCGACACCAAGAAGGTCTTCAATTAGAAAGATGGGCGTGGTCAATAGTTTTTTTTTTTAATTCGTCCACTATCAATGGAAGCAACGTTTTTATAAAAATTTACGAAAAATCCTTATAATTAGAATATAGGGAAATATTTTGTTATAATAATTGTATAGAAATATAGCAACAGCCGGCAAGCCACTAATTTCTTTGAATTAAAAACAAAAAAAAATTGGACAGATGTATTTTTTATTTTATTAAGGCTCTTACATTTTCATAACGTTCTTAACAGTACACTGCACAAAGAAGTTTTTTTTGCCGCTTTTAAATATAATTATAAGACATTTATATTTATTAAATTACAATGTGATAGTGTAGGATATCAAACTCGCTTTGTATAAATTAATTTATTTATTAATTGTTGAATATATCTCGCAAATACATATCATATCAGTCTCCAATGTCAAGCAAACATTTTAGCTTACATCAGAATTGCCGGCTTGGAGAGCAAGAGTCCATTACGAAACATGTGACCGGTTGTTTTTAAAATTCTATATACATATAAGTACTTTAAAATCAGATGATTCATCGTCAACATACATAAACATGGGTTATATGCCAACGGTCCCACCCGACCGGAGAAAAAAAAGCAAGCCCATTACTTCGAACCCGTATGGCAACGGATTTCGTTGTGCCGGGCGACGGGTGACGTCACGCCGCCATGACTCACGCGAAGAGTGAGGCCGCGATCCATTCACAGAACGGCCGCCCCATCATGAGATAAGACTAACGACGGTGGTGTACCGATACGCGTGAGAACACTATCCGTTGAGGGAGGCTGGGTGTTAGAATACAAAAATAATATGCACAATTTCATTTGTTCTAAGGAAATTAATTTTTAACTTTTTCCGCAAGTGTACAATGCGGTAAAGGTGTGATTAGTGTTAAGTATATGGAAAAACGTTGTTTAGCGAAAGGGGATATTTTCTGGGTCATTATTTCTACATATGTCGCTATATGTTCTTTATATCACGATTGAAAAGTGCAATCAGTCTGCCCATGTTTAGGAATATTGACTGCAATTAGTCTAATGAATTACGAACTTTTATATCTAATATATTATCTATTTATTTAATTTATCACGTAACATTACCCGAAGTTGCCACGTGTGGTAGTGAAACACGCTTAGATTGTATTTTACTTGCGATTAAATAATGCAGAAATTAAAAAATAATTTTTGTTTTATTGTGGAGAAATTCCGCAATGTATCGTTTGAATCAATAAATTATAATTATAATTGCACTATTCGTAATTATTTATTACAGTATAACGAGAATGACATAAATATTCATATAATATATTAAAAGTTACAAATGAAGGAGGAAAACTAAAAAACACCTTCTTTCGAGGCATTTTAATAACGAAGACATGCACAATTAACCTGTAAAATAAAATTCAGATTTGATTAATTGATAACTAAGTATACGTGAAATATAATAAAAATAAAATTATCGTAAAATTTTACCGAAATCACGATCGAACCGTAAAATATTAAATGATGTGGGTACGAACAGAACGAAACCTCTCTGACGCCGCATCCGTCACCGAGAGGGTTCCGCATGTGGTTCATGTTTTTTTTAAGTTTATCCGCGTACAGTTCTTACCTTTTGAATTAATCATTAGCACTGTACAGCATGTTATCTCCCAAAAAATAAAACAAATGATAATTAGAAACTGAAAAAAGATACGTTTTTTTTTTAATAGTTTATCGGTTCGTCCGATGTCATACCAATGAAACGGAGATATCCGATGATGCGTCGTGTAGCGGCGAAACGCGTAGGTAGAGGTTATATTTCAGCCGGAGCATTTGCGATCAAACAAAACGGAGATTAGCTAACTAATTTTTTGTTTCACTTATACTTTATCATACAAAATACGTAAAAAGTAAATTTGACACATCACAATTTAAAAATATGAAAGAAATATCGCTCCTTAAACTTTCCTTAATTAAGATTTACGGTAAAAACATCCAATACCGATACGTGATGAAATAAAATGCAGTTATTTACAACTGAGACGCAATAAATTACTATTATATGAATGTTCAACACAGTAACCTCTATACCTAATACAGCGTCTGACTACCAACCAGTTTTGTGATCATCATTTATGCAATTTAATGCTTCCAGGTCAGCGGGGATTATTTATAATGAACTAGCTTCTTAATGACAACATACTTATGATACGTTATCCTCATTAATAATAAGTTTTTTTTTTATTATTTAAAATCGTCTAACACTTGATCTTAAATTTATAAATTTTAAGATTGTATACAATCACAAAATTTTTAAAATCAAATAAGGATTGTATAAACTTTCGGGTTTGCATTTTAGTAATGATTATACAAATAAGACAGACATATAAATTATTTTCAGGTAGCTATAGGCTCTTTGATAATATTTACCAAGGAGGATTTATATTTACAAATGAACCTGCTATAAGTGTATGATTGTAATTACAAGATCTCCGTGTAGTATAATTTCAATGCACTATTACGTTAACAATTAGAACAGATTTTTTCTATTTTTTTTTTATTATGACTGCTTTGTAAATTCAATAAAGTTCATATGTAAAATAATTATGAAACACTATGTAGTGTTACTAGTGACATAATAACGGTTCGGTTTTGATTTGTTGTAAAATCTATTTAGAAATAAATATAAAACGATAAGTTTTGCAACATTTTAATATTTTATGTGCAACATTAATTAGTTGAAAATTCTGTGTCTGTGAAAAGAAAAAAAATATATACGCTCTAGTTTGTTTATTTTAAACCAGTTTCGTGGTCTTCTCGGTCGAAAAGAAAATTACACGTGCCGTTAATTTAAAATAAATTAAAATATAATAATAAAATCTCATCATTAAATATTTATTCGAAAAGATGGTATATCAGTTTTTATATTCTGCCAGTTTGTTCGTTGGTATATAGTCCATCATGTCTAATAAATGAAGTGTTTTCATTGGATTTGTTATGAAATAATATACACATTCTAATAATGTAATATTGTTTAATATTGAGAAATTATTGCCAACAATAGTTTGTGAATTACACATTTTGTAACTAAAGTATGATATAATATGTGGATATACTGGCTTTAAAATTTCACTGTTTTAGTTTTTAAATTTATGGACATTTTTCCAAGTATTTATTATGTAGATTATTTTTAGCAATTAATTAACTAATTCCTAATTAATTTTTGGAACATTTAAAGAGTGAAAAATGTTATCAATTTCTTTAAAACGTTTTGTAGATTTTTTTAGGAAAATCTCAATTAATAATAAAAAAATAATATAAACGTTACTTTGAAACCAAAGACTGGAATTTGACTAACCTAATAAATTGGATGAAATTTTACACAATCTATCGAATTTTCAAATTATGATTTGTACCTAAATAAAAATAGATCAAATGCTAATAAAAAAAAACCTGCTTGCAGCACTTGTGGTGGTTAACAATTAGAGCATAACGAGCTCTATGAGTCATTGCAACGCGAAAAAACACTAGCCTTCGCTTTGCCGAAACCGAGTACAATGGACTCGCATTAAGTAGGCAGATAGGAATTTTATCCAGTCCCCATTAAGCCAAATTCAGACCGCCTTTTTGTGTTATAGCAACTGATACATGTTCCACTAGAGGCGGACAAATCGAAATATTGTTTACGATGTCAACGCCTTAAGACAACATCCTGTTTCTGACTTCACCGAGCTAGAACGTGGGAGCGCCAGCGTGCCCGCTTGTGGCGCTCGGACGATGATGCCGATTAGACAATCGACGCATTTCTGTCGAATATATTATGAACCACTAGCCGTCACTCGCTCGCTTCTCTAAGTGTGGTTATTTTTCTTTATAATATTAAGATTATTCCGTCTCCAGTACGTACACCCATTGTAGAATCCAGCTAATCAGAAAGGATTCATTGAAATTTGAGCCTATTTTTCCCCTTAGCAGCGAAATTTAAATTAAAACCCTTAGTGAATACGTTTATTTATTTTGTAATAGTGGAGGGGAGGGGGGGGGGGAGAAAGTCTTCTCAATATACCCTGCTTTTTGGTGGATGTCAGGGTTATATGAGATTTTTACCCACCAAAAACCCCTCTTTGTTTGACCTCAGCGTTTTGAAGGAGTCGCGGGATCTCCGTTCAGAACATAACCGCGGCCCCTCCATTGCTGCGATATGATGACAGCCCGTCGCGGAGCTTACCGGTTTAGGCTTTGCGTTGATATATAAGACAGTCTGTCTATGAATCAGTGAAGAGACCCGTATTACTGGGTGATGCTCGCCGCCCGCGGACAGCGACACAAGCAAACGATAGTCGGAAACCGGGCCCGCTCCCATCTCTGACGATCACGTAGCTCGCCATGGAGACAGTCCGATTAAGCCAGCTTCTCTGGCTAGTGTAGGATAGTGATTGAGCTCGAGGATTACCGGATTCGTGAGGCAATATCAGATGAAGCTGTAATAGTCGTCAAAAAGACTAACAGTGTAAACTTCTCCTAACTCAGCAGCAGCAGCACCAGAATCAGCGAAGACTATGTACTTTATATCTAAGTTTGAGTAATTGCTATTGTGTAGACGCTTTATCAATCATTGATTATTGGCTGTGGCGTATCGTGGGCGAATAACAATACCGCTAATTAATTACACTGCAACAGTTTAATTGTGTGCAATACTATAAGGATTATTGTAAATGTTATTCAATTTCACTCCTACTTATATTAGATAGATGCCTCATCGACTAAACGGTACCGTCGACCGATCAATCGCTGCATATATTTCATCGAAAAAAAGAAATAGCGTTAATAGAATTTAACGAGCTATAACATAAAAGACGGTTAAAATAGAATTTCTTAAATTATTTTCGAATTAAATCGTGCAAAGATAAAACACTAATAAGACCATCAGCTGGTTTCATTCGATTTTATGTTGCGCGGAATATCAATGAGCACCGCGGCCACTTCGCCTACAGGCCTAAATCGATCACGAAACTCGATATGCGAGAAATTTTACGGCGGTGGAAATTGATTGGCCTCGACAACACCTAAAGGACTAAAGCGTTATATACACTTATCCGAATAATTCTCGCTTTAAGATCTCGTGGGAATGTTTAATTGCTCTGTAGCTTAGTGATTTAACTGCCAAAACGATGCTGCCCAATACGATTCTGGGGTCATATGAAGTAGAGTTTCGATCGTGATAGGGTTTTTTCAAAGATCAACTTACCGCCAAAACTACATTGCTGTATACCGACAATCAGACGTACGAGAGTCGGAATATTCTAGGCTAGAACGCATCATGACTTAGGGTCTTATTGAACCTTAATTTCAAATCAAATTGAGGTCTAACAGTTGTCCTAGTGCCGATATAAAAAATAAAATAGGAATGACAGAGCTATGAATATAAACAAGAATGTATCAATAGAGTAACGTGTGGTTCATAATAATTATTAAAATAATATGATTTTGGATGAAAACTTTATGTAAGTTGAAATCTTAATTTTACCGATTATTAAAAACACGTTGCTAAAAAAATTTAAGAATTAATTAAATATGGCATGGTATCTTCAGGAGCGTGAAGTGATTTCCGAAAGCTCAATACTGCGCAAAATTGTGTTTAAAATTCCTGGTATACTTTATAATTTAGAGTGGGAGATTCTTATATACGATATAGAGGTCTGGTTAAGTAATTTGAATTTAACTAAAGCTACTAGGTATAAACATCTTTAAGAAATGTTATTTAATACTTTTCTTGTCTCTATTACAGCGAACGCAATACTTCAATATATAAAAAAAAACCCTCATTCACGTCCGGAACCAATGTGTTTAATAGTACGAATTGATGGTTGGAGATATGCAAAAACTGCGCATTTTAAGATCATTGGTCTTCCGGAGGTGACGCCCACAAATCACTAGTTTGGTGATATGAATAAAATAGATGTTCTTTTTTTTCGCATGATCGAATTCCTAATAATTATCCTAAATGGGACCGGTTCTGAGCATGTTGCGATCTAGAAAACCATGTCATCATTGCCAGGTTTAGTGTCATGGTATTTTACTAGAATAAAGTACAATTATTTATTAAGTAAAATTATTATTACTTCGTTTATAATTATTCTCTTTATTTATTTTCCTGAAATCAAAAAAATACATTGTAAAAGTGAGAATGTCAGCTGTCCGCCATGTTTACTAGATTGATTGAGGTAGATTATAGAGCCTATTTAAAAAGCTTGTAACTTATGTGATTTGGAGAAAAGTTTCCGAATTTAAGATCACATCATGCATTCAATTATTGAAACGAATCATCGTCTTCAACAAGCTAAAACCACTAAATATTTTTGGTAGTTTGGTAACTCTTAGCGGTTGCAATTTACTTGTATGTAATGTTGGCAACACTAACCAGTTCTTAAAATACAGCTTTTGCACTACATTTAACAACGTGTTTATTCTTCAAGAATGATAGAAGATATTTTCGTTTGCGTGACTATTTCTTGTCCATCTCCTCGTTTCCAATCAAGGTAAAGAAGTCATTGTTTTCCGTGTTGCGGGGAGCAATAGTAAATTTCTGTCATGAAAATGCAAATACGCGATTTCTACCAACATTTCCATTATTGTTATTAAAATATCCTAGTGCTTCTATGGGATTGTAACTATCCTGTAAAAACTTCTTCATGTATATGTTTTGATCTATTTTGTTATAGACATGTAAAACCTGAAAACGAAATTATTCTTACTGTAAGTGAATTTTATACATCATAAATTTTGATCCGATCAATGGATTTCAATAGTTCTATATTTATATTTCAAACATCAGACAACACTAAGTTACTGATACACTACTTAGATAGCCGTCACTGGGACCTTTGTATGGACTGTCCTCGTACTAAGTAATTACGCCACTTGTCTAACGTTCTGAACCGTAACGTTACGATTCAAGCATCGCTGCTCCCACTTGATATAGGTGAGATAGAGTCACCCACTAAGAAGATCAATTGTACTGTCAGTAATGCTATATAAATACAAGCACATAAATATCACTATAAACAATTAAAAATTATAACGTACTACTTTTATTTTATAATTAGAACGTGCTCAATCAAATTTATAATTCGAACATGACCTTGACATTACGTCACTTTATTGTCAAAGACGTAAAGCAATTCCCGCCATTTTTTTATCGTAACAAAGTCACGTTTCATTGTTTTAAAATACGGATGTCATTTTACTTGTAATTTCTATGAGTAAAACATTAAATATTTTTCAGAACATTATTTTTTTGCAGTAGATATCTTTATGTAATATATTAAAGACGATTAAAAAAATCATTTATTAAATTACTTTTTAAGTTTAATTATTTTTGCAGTGTCATAATCGGACAGTAATATAACAATAAAAAAATTGTTTGAAGCTATGAAAATTTTTATTAAAAAGACTATCTAGATTTATTATTACTAGAATCATTTATTACGATTTTTTAAATTTCGATATAAAAACAATTAACACAGCGATGAGATTGCTGCAACAGTGGG
Source organism: Pharmacophagus antenor (assembly GCA_018245475.1). Classification (NCBI taxonomy): domain Eukaryota; kingdom Metazoa; phylum Arthropoda; class Insecta; order Lepidoptera; family Papilionidae; genus Pharmacophagus; species Pharmacophagus antenor. The sequence goes on from DWQX01004286.1 coordinate 12,179, forward strand.
TACATCATGAAATCCTTCAATTTTGTAAGCCGCCTGACGTTTGAATGGCGCCAGGACAAAGATCTCCAATCATCAAATGTCGCTACGGCATTGTAGGCAACAATTATCAGCCACTTAAACAAGCTTCAGAGTCGTGACCGCCGGATCTCAAATCCGCTAGCAGTGGGCAACCTTGAGCTATTTCCATGCGGCTCTTTACGAAGTGAACTAAAGGTCAATTAGAAAGTGTTCGGACATGACTATGTAGACAATAGACCGGAGCGCTTAATCTAGTTAGTTATCTTACGTAACACAAAGCGTTCCCGATCGGATTGCGAAACAGCTGGGCTACGGGTTTTGTATATCTAACTCGAATAAACAATGTTTTAAACCACCCCATCGGTACTTCATATTATATTAATGTAAATGAAACATTTGCGGCATCCATTTTAGGAGTGGTAAATGAATAAGTTTAAAATTTTATATCCACATTCGCTACTATCGAGTATATCTTTTTTAAGTTTTTTTTTACTCAGATATATAACAACTATATATATATATATATATATGATAAGATTTATAACATGTACATGCTACAAATTTTGTTAAATAAATATAACATATATTTATAAAAAACACATCAACTTCGGCGCAGTTTTTTTTTATCGATTATAGACTATCACTTGACCTCGATCTTCACTTGATATTAAGTGGCAAGTGATGGCAAGTTCCGAAAGGTGACTTAAATCTTGTAGAATATATACATTATACAAAGGACAAAACTGGCTTACAGCCGCCTTTAGTGTCATCATAAATAACACATCGTATTATCACCAACAAAGGCATCAACGTGAACTTAACCGCACCACAAAAAGGAGAAAACGAACGGTTAACATGTATTTATTCACCGCGTCATAACTGTAGGAGGCGAACGTCGCCATGGCGACAGGTGCGGACCGGAATTCGCGTATTTGTGAGATTTTATTGCGCCTAGAGCGTCGAAGCTTTTGACAAGCGGAGTTATTTGACGAGTTATTTCTCGGCGTGTACAGGTGTATGCGATCTGAAAGCTGACCGTGTGACCCACAAAGCGACCGGCTGAAAGCGCACGCGTCGCTCGCTCTCCGATAAGCCCGCGTACACACTGAATATATATGATAGTTAAAAGAAATTATTACGTCTTTTTTTTAGAACAGAGAAATACTTTTATAGCTGCAGATTGACTTCGATGGCGGTGGATGGCCAGATAGGTTCAATAAACCATACCACCATCCGAAATTAACAACTATTGATATGCATGAACTGAATCATAAATAAATAAATATTTAGAACATTTCACAAATAGCACTCTAATCCCAACATAGGTAGCTAACAGCACAAGTAGTATGGATTATCAGAGACCGATACTCATGCATAGGTTATTTTAAATTAATACTTTAATATAGATAAACAACCAGACGCAGAACAAGCACAGATGTTTATCACATTAATATTTGTCCTGAGCAGGAATCGAACCCGCGACCTATAGTGTAAAAGACGAATAAATTGTAATGAAATCTACAATTTCGCAACATAAACAATAGTTAGATTACTGTTCGCCTTTATTACACCATGTCTGTTAAAACAACACATTTATGTCTAATGAAAAAATATTGAAGATTTAATTCTTTTAATTTTATATCGGTTAAGGGCTAACTCTTTACTTCGAGTCGACACGATGTTAAGTGATAATGAGGCCCTAGATGGAGAAGATTCTCTCGATGACTGCCAAAACACAGTAATGTTGTTATAGCAGCAAACATTGGGGAAGAGAACTAGCTAGGTGAGCTTGAAAAACCTCACAACCAAACAAACTCAAACATAAGTAGAATTACAATGTGACTGGCCCGTTGGTGTAATGGTAGTAACCATGTCTCATACACCGGGGATCGTGGGTTAGATTCCCGCTCAGGTCAAACATTCATGTGAGATGAACATTTATGTTTGTTCTGTATCTAGTCGTTAATATATATGTTTAAGTATTGATGTACAAATATCTACATATACACATCGGTCTCTGATAAGCCGCACTACAGGTGTTTCTTAGTTACCTATATTGGGATCAGAGTACTGCTTGTGAAATTTCACAGATATTTATTATTTATTTATGTAAACATTTAAATTTACAATCCGATTCAAAATCTCGCGTGCGGTTTCTTTTTTGTATTTTTAACTCGGTGTATACGCAGCTTAAAGTAAACACTGGATCGTATGCAAGATAAGCGTGGTATCTTAAAATGTTTTATTAATCGACCTCCTGGCTTGGTTCCGCAAAAGTATACCTTATAAAGAATTACCGACATCACCTGATACGGGACGAAGGTATATCGTAAGGTAATTAATTCTTATATCTACAAAAGCTTCAAATTAGCGTGGCAGCTTACTAACGAACTTGTAACACAAATTAATAATCAAACTTCTTTCATCACAAATTTAACCCAAAAGTAAAATTATTACATACTTTTTTAAACAAGGACAAAATGTAATTTAAAAACTTTAAAAATATTGAGAAAAAAAGTATATAACCTATATCCGATAAAGAATTATTAAATTAATAACATAAAAAGTATTTGCTATGTTTTAGTTTAAAATTCCTAACGCCATCTGTTGCCTTTACACCAAAAATAATTTATGGTTTCTTAATAATACAATATCGATCAGCGAGTACTCGTATTCAAATACAAAGCGCGAACTATTTTTTTTCCATATTTATAACTCGACGGTGTTGTGCGCGCTAATATTTCAACGATAAATATACTATATTCTCCTAGTGAACATTAAAATATAAATTAATGTTAATGAATAAGAAAAACATGTTGTGACGCTAATCATAGTCCCATAGATCAAAATAAGGCAAAGTCGGGACGTCCCTGCGCTAAGGACCACCGGGCTAGTCCATTTGCATATCCCTCTCGCCGCCCGCCGAGTCGCGCCACCTAGTGTCTGTGCTTATTAACCGTTACATCCTTTTGTCACCGGCTCAATTCTCACGGTTGACGTATTCTATCTTATGATTTAATGACAAGGCGAAGCCGTAACAATTAGCGGTACTTAGGAAGTTTTTACAGCGCCAAATTGAGTTCTCAGTCTTGGGACGTAAGAAGTTATGCTTTGTCAATTTACTGGCTGATCGCAGTTGCCGGCAACCGGCCATCGTTGTCATCACTGCCGTAGAGCTA
>DWQX01004287.1:0-15373 GCA_018245475.1 Pharmacophagus antenor
GTGCTATCTAAAATGTATTATACATTGTGCAAAATTAAATACAGTTATTATATTTTTATGAGCATTTTCGATATATATTTAACGATTTATGGAAATATGTAACTGTGACATCTTGAAAATATTTCCTTTTTCATTGTACATATGTGACTCATATGTCTAGTTTAGTTGTAATAAAGTTTAGGCATTAATTAAAGTTCAGTCCGAAACTTTCTGTTCTTATCAGTTATTCAATAAATTTATTAGTTTTTAATATTTGAATTTTCCAAGATGTTATTCTGTCAGTCTACAATTATTTTTTGCAATTAAGAATATTCTGTAGACACTAGTAACAGCTCAAGAAATTACGTAACTACAAAAACTATATAATATTTTTTGTTAGAAGGTTGTTTAATATTTCACTTCAACCTTATCTCATGTTAAGTAACAATTTGACTTTATACGGTAAATGGTGCTCCTGTAGAATACTCTGACAGATGGGCGGTAGTGAGCCAGGCGGGTTTGAAATACCGTCCCATCATCCAAATTCCTCCACTCAGTTGACTGTAATTTGTCCCGGGATCTCCACGTTATAAAGCAAGGGTAAACACTACTGCGTGACGTAGGTAGTGAAGAAAGGAAGTAAAGAAGTTAATATGCTGCTATGACTTTTGAGCAAGTTATAAAAAGTCGAAAGTGCAAAAATGTGTTCCATGCTTAAACACTAACATAAACCACTTTTCTTGGATATTGGATGAACGGTATAGAATTTGGTATTCCGTAATGCCATGTGGTGGCGAATTACAAGTCAAGAAATAATATTAAACCCTCTCGTTTTGAAAATACACAAGTAAATGTACTTAATGGCTCGTTATTTCTACTCTTCTCTTATGGCCGCAAAGATTAAGCAGTCTCTTATAATTTATGACGTCGTTTTATGTAAATACACGACTCCAACATGATTTATTTTCATTGCCTCTGTGACGCAGTGGTTTATCGCTTGCTTTATTACGATGAAGTTTCGGGTTCGTTTCCCGGGTCATGAAAGCAATGCGGTGTCGGGATGGTGGTAGAGTTTTTCGATACCGCCTGGGTAACTATCACCCTATATGTCCATCTGCCGTCATAACAATATTGCTCTGTTCAGGCACTCATATATATGACAACCAAAAGTGTTTTGTGCGAACACGAATCACCATCTAAGGCCTCATTGTCACTTAACATCAGGTGAACATGAGGACAAGTGATACGGCGTTGCTGATTTAAAAAAGAAAACAGTTGTTTTCTTAAATATAATTTAAATAAAATATAATTGATGTAATACGAGTAATAATAATACTATCTGATAATGTTGTACAATCAATTACATGCCAAAACCTCTTTTTATTTTATTTTTTTGATACCTACATACATTTACTAATAACAACATCCGTAGTATTTCTTGCTGTTAATGAGAAACGATTTGATTAAATTGAAATAGTGTATCTGTTATCTGTGGCTTGAAAACATTCGGATTTGTAACCAGTAAACTTAGAGATTTCAAATATTAGTTAAACCAAAGCTGTCATCTTTAACAAAAATTAGCAATTCATTGAATTCAATTTCACGTGATGTTAAATGACGATAAGACCCTAAACGGCTAGGCATCCTCGTTAGGATTCCGGCTTTCATAGGTTTATCTGTCCAAGTACACGTGTGCTAGTCACAGGGTTTTAACACTTAACGGACGGGTCGCTTCTGCGTAAAAACACTCCTCAATATATAAACTGTAAGGTGCTAAAAAGGGAATAGTGCTATAACCACTACTATATAAATAAGATAACAAACAACTTAACATAAAAAACTTAAATAAAATGCAGGATAGTGGACATTCATGTACGTAAATCTTCGCGATCTTTCAAATCAAGTCACAGTAGAAAAACATAGATCTACGTGGCCCATCCGTTAAGTGTTAAGAAGAGTCTATCGCTATTCAATTTCTATCATCACATTGGCTCTGGAAAAGAACCACACATTTTCGTATTGCAATCTGTAATATTACTAGCTGCGCCACTGAGATAGTTATTTGTGTTCAGAGAGATTAATATTGTTAAAAAATACACATGAAACAACTTTTGTAATATTATATAGTCTCCCAAGAATTTATAATGTTTTTAATTTTTGATAAGACACGAATAACGACAGTAATACTATTATCGAAGAATGGTATCAAAAACTGTATATTCATAAGTATTTTAATTTCGTAGGTTATTTATCCCAAGATTTTTTTGTTTTTTTTTAATATTAAGTTTTATTAAAATAAGTTTCTAAAATGCAAACTTACTTAAGTAAAAATGCGAGTTTCTAAAAGTAAATTTGACACGTAAAAATTCAAGTGTTAAAATAATATTTAATAAACCTAACTATAATATGCCATTATGGAGTTTTATACTGAATTAGGTTTGTTCATCGAGCTTGGTTCTTGATCACCTTCATTATAAATATCAAACTTCCTGAACTAAAGCTTTACGATCGTTGAACTAAGTGTATTTTAGGTAAGCTTTCATATAAATACACTAGAGTACAACAACCGCTATCATTCCCTGTACAATGTTCAAGCTCGTGGTACTGTCCGTCCTCTTTGTCGCCGCGCTTGCTGAGCCGGCCGCCGACCCGCAGCTGTTCTACTCGCGTAGTGAGTACGCGGCGACGGTGCCGGTACCCCTGTCCGCCAGCTATGTGCAGCAGACTAGCGGCTACTACCCCACGGCCTCCGTCTACTCTGCTTTGCCCTACGCCCACCTCATCAAGAAGCGATCACCTCAGTTCTTCGGCGACTACATCACACGATCCGCCTACATCGCAGGCGCGCCTCTAGTGGCCCCGTACGCGTCTACATACGTCGCGCCCGTTCCGCTCGCCGCGGCCTACCCGTCCGCCGTGCTGCCCGAGCATCTCATCAAGAAGCGCTCCGCCGCTCTCATCCCCGCCCCCGCATCCTACATTGCGCCTGCTCCCATCGCTTCGTCCTACATAGCTCCGGCTCCTCTCGCCTACTCCAGCCCTTACCTGCCATATAGCGCTTACTATCCCGCCTACTCTGCTGGATTCCCTTACTTCAAAAAGTGATCATTTTAAAATTAATTTGTCAATAGGGATTGAACGATTTATGAGAGGATTTTTAATAAAATATTTGGATTAAAATTTCTCTATATATTTCTTGCAATTTCCTTATATCCTCGCGACCAGATTATTTGTTTAAAAAGTAAAAAATTAAAGCTTGTTTTATAAAACCCATTTACAACACAAACTTCACCTTATAATTGCATTATCAATGGGGCGATTTTTAGCGGTATTTTAGCTAGAATCATGCATTTCTATATCTACAAAATGTGATGGTTTTGGTTCAATTTATGAAAAAAGTTGTAGCGCAAGATAGACCGTGCGAACGTTGTGTACAATTGATTTTACAAGGACGCTCGATTTAGATGATTCTTTTTTTTGGCGAGTGTACCTCATAGCTTGTCCAATGAATGTTGAAAAAGGTCGTAGCGCAAGATGGAACGTGCGGACTTTGTTTACCATTGATTTTACAAGGACGCTAGATTTAGATGATTCTTTTTTGTTGAAGAGAGTGCACATCAAAGTTTCTCCCATAAATGTTGACAAAATGAAAACTTGATAGTTTTGTACCATTTTTGTTAAAAATTGCAACTTGACAAACACATTCAATTCCTTTGGGTTGAATACTTTTTCTTATTCATTATAAACCTAGCAGTTCCGGTTAAAAATTCCACCTCTGCTATTATTATTATCATACCAATATTTATTTACGCCAATATAGCCATTTCCATAGAAAGAAAGAATTACTTATATCCAAAGTAAGAGAAAAAATGTAGCCATACAATATTCAGAATTATAGAGTTAAGCAAATTTTTTTTGAACATTGAAATATCATAATTTTTTGGACATTTGTGTGTTAGGCTTGATTATACTTAGGACAGTTGATGTTGGGCATCATGAGGTTTAAGACAAAAAATTGCTTGGACCGTAACAATGGATTGCGTTTTAAAAATTAGTTACTGGACTATGTTCGATCAGTTGACAAATACGTCTATCGGTAGATGTAGTGTTGTTGAGTTTCCCACAAAGGAGACTTGCGCCGTATCCCTTGAGACACGATCGTACACCTTCTTACCCCTGTAATATCATTAGCTGCAGCCTTTGATATCCAACACAGTAATGTTTGTGTATGTAATGTAATAAAAATTTAAACTTATTTAAGCATTAAAAAACGTGTACGATTACGATACGATTTTTTTTGTAAATGTATTTTACGATGAAAAATAAAAATAAGTCATAAAATATTATTTCATCACAAATTAATTGTTACTTTATCACATCTTTTAAAGTAAGAAGAGAAAGAAGAAGCAATATATGTTTATAAATTACCGTTGCAGTTTTACTTACACATATGGTGCTATTTAATTTTCATTTCTGGGTTGTGATGGGCGGAGTTGTGTGTTTTGGAGCGAAGTGGAGTGGGTAAGAGAGGAGTGGAGTGGGGTGGGATGTAGTTTCAATATTTAATTACAAGAAGGCTTTTTATTAACATCAAAAATTCAAATAAAGAACACTATGATAAGAAGATCAAGTAAATATTCTCAATCCTCTTAGTTAATTTTTTTTTAATGTTTAGCATATTGACTCTTAGATACACCGTTTCAAGATAGAACCGTCGTAATCGGACAAACGAGCGAAATTAACAGATTCAAAGTCTGTGTTTTCTCTTCACTATCATTAGGCTTGAAATCGTTTTTAGATTTCTGTATCCGAAAGATGACAAACGGAATCCAATCAATAAGCCTCTGACATTCGTCTGTCCGTCTGTCCATCTGTCAGCGGGCTCCGCGACATGGACCGAAATAGGTACAATGCGAAATTTTGAGAGATTATTTAAATGTGTTGTCATTTGAAAAATAAAAAACATATAATAAAAATAAAAGAATGCTAACACAAAATGTTATTTTATTGGCGTTTATAGTACAGTAACCTTCGCAGTATGAGTCCGATTCACATTTGGCCTTCTTATTGCTAACTCATATGGGACCAAGTCCGTGTACTCTTTCAAACTAAAAATAATGATCAAAATCGGAACACTCACGTGTGTGGCGTGGTCACTAATAAAAATTAACAATACAATAGCTAGCAAATTTAAAACATCCTTCTTTTTCATCGATTGATAACTATTTAGCATACTGTATGCACAACCCATGTACTGCAGTAAACATGAAACCAATTCGTGTTTGTCCTTCGCAGGTTCACTTACTAGGCCATGTAGGCCATATCTTTTTAGTTGCCTTGTACTACTGGCAGGGTATTTCTTACTCATATTTTTGTCAGCCCAAGACTACAGAACAGTTCGCGGTGGTAACGAAACTGGCTTCTAACACAATTAAATAGTAATATTAAAGTTATTTTTTATTTTAATATTTCAAATCTTACGCTTGAGGAATAGCTAGACACACATCTAAAATCATTATATGCAAATATGAAAATGATTTTATTATCCTACAGTAATGACAGATAATTGCTGAGTGTCATATTAAATTAGGTCTCTTCAACAACGGCTTGATCACCTTCGTAATAAATATCAAACTTCCTGATTTAAAGCTGACCGATCAATGATCCAAGATAGCATTGTCTCTAAAAGCTTTCATATAAATACACTCGAGTACCACGTCGATTATCATTCACCTGCACAATGTTCAAGCTCGTAGTACTGTCCGCCCTCTTTGTCGCCGCGCTCGCCGAGCCGGCCGCCGACCCGCAGCTGTTTTACTCCCGCGGCGCCTACGCGGCGGCGGTGCCGGTGCCCCTGTCCGCCAGCTACGTGCACCAGGCCAGCGGCTACTACCCGGCGGCCTCTGTCTACTCTGCCTTGCCCTACGCCCACCTCATCAAGAAGCGATCTCCTCAGTTCTTCGGCAACTACATCGCACGCTCAGCCTACATCGCAGGCGCGCCTCTAGTGGCCCCGTACGCGTCTACATACGTCGCGCCCGCTCCGCTCGCCGCGGCCTACCCGTCCGCCGTGCTGCCTGCGCATCTCATCAAGAAGCGCTCCGCCGCTCTCATCGCCGCCCCCGCTTCCTACATCGCGCCCGCTCCCATCGCCTCGTCCTACATAGCTCCGGCTCCTCTCGCCTACTCCAGCCCCTACCTGCCTTATAGCGCTTACTACCCTGCCTACTCTGCTGGATTCCCTTACTTCAAAAAGTGATTTAGAATTAAAACTACAGTGCCATATTTCTTACCATACGACTCTTGGGGAATAGCTGTCCTATTTAGAAAAATAAAAATTGTACGTAATTAAGAATATTTTTTGTTTTCTTTAAATTGGTCATATTTTATTAGCAACGTTCTTCAAATTATGATTTCCAAATTATAACTTCATGGAGGCCTATGCGCAGCAGTGAGCGTCAATCGGCTGAGGATAATGGTGATGACTTATACAGACTATGTGGCACAACAAAGAATGTTTATACAACATCATATTGAACTTTAAGTTACGTGTCATCAGCTAAGTAATAAGTTGCTGACGCCATTCAAACTATAACATGAGTGTATTGTACACACACTATTGCTTGGTAGCAGTATGAGGCGCTATGCAGGTAGGTGATCAAGCTTTGTTTTACTTTTCACTTCTTACTCGCTTTATTAGTTAAGTTTTCGCTTTTGAATTAAATGTAGTTTCTGTTTTGCGATTTAAAATGTTTTATATGACATCGTATTTAACTTAAAAAAAAAAATAATACGTACGAAATTATACTACAGTGATCAGAAACCGTAAAGTATAGAGATGAATGTTGCCAATAACAATATTGTCCAGGGTTATAATTTGTACATTATATATACGTTTTCTTTTCTATTTGAATATGTGATTGCGAAAGATTAAATTAATTCTCATTCAGGTCTACACTGACCAACGGGTTCGTTAAAATTTAAAAGTATAAGATTACTATAAATGAATCTATCATAAAAAAATATATTGGTAATTAGGTATTTGTCGAAAAATTCGACATGCACAGAGATATAAAATTTCGATTTTTTTTTAAGTACTACGGAACATTTCTACTGAATAACTATAAATTGTTTTTAAATTCCAAAAGGATAGAAAACTAAAAGATTTAAAGCTTGTGTCTGTACGAAAATAATTAATGAATCTTTATGTAAGGCATCGTGAAATTTCCAAAAAATACCAGAAATATTTCTAAGCTAAGATTAAAAAAAAATTGTCCCCATGACGTAGGAGAACCCTGGTTTGTTTCCAGGCCACATAAGCAGTGAAATTTTGGTGCTGGTAGAGTTTTACAAACCTGGCTGCGTAGCTATCATTCTTAATATCGGTCTGCCGCCATGATTCGAGCGTATCCATGTTGCAGTAGTCATACATTTGTGTGTGTGTACGTTGGGCGAACACACTTCACCATCTTATGTCTCACTTTCACAACACGTCGTGAAATTCAAGATTTTAATTACGTCGATGATATTTTAATTTTTTATATTGATTCCGGGATTAATTCCGGTTTCCTTGATTATTTTTATTTGTTTCATATATATGAAAACAATGTAAAGAAAAAAAAGAAATACAAAGACGCAACAAAAACTGCAGTTGGTTTTACTATGCGCCGTAATCATATTGCTAAATAGAATTTAAGAAAACAGATAGTTGAGGGTAGAAATTCAGAAGTAAAAATAGCAACACGTTGTATATATAGGTCAAGTATTCGCAGAAAACAAATGGTTCACACTACACAGGTTGATACAGGAAATATTTTTTTTTAAATTTATGTTTATAATTTTTGTTATTGATATTTTTTTCAATGTTTATTGGTAATTTATTAATTTGATAAGGTATAGTATATTCCAGTACCCGTTTGCCGTAGTTATTAATTTATTTTGGAATGACCAACTTTTATTTACTTACACTTCTAGTGATGTTCTTGTGATTTATTTTATTTTTTGTTTCGGAATTGAAATATTATTCTGTTAGTAGTGTGTACTTTATTTTTATGTGAATTGGCATTATTTTACAGTAGTTGAAAAGTAGATAATGCTAAAAATTGTATTAATTGTCACTAATTGAAAAAGTAAAAAACAGCTTAACTAATTTTCAAATGTTATCTCTTTAAAAATTATATATATATTAAAAATTTATTTGTGTTTACGTTTGAATTTGAATATAATAATTACAATCCCAGTTTTCAATTTATTTAGACAAATAGCAAAAATCATACGCATATAAATTATAGTTAAGTAATTAAAATTATGTCTGAAGCTGAAATTCATATATGGACTGAGCCGTAACAGTCAATTCTACGTACATACATTAAAGGTAAGGTACACAAAATAAACAAGTTATGAAATTTTGTATGTATATATTGTATTTTTACGTAGAAATTTCTGTGGGTAGTAGTTATTAATTGGAAAAGGAGTTAAGGGAATGTTTTAATGTTTAAAATTGTCTTCGATCATACATTTCCACAGATTTGTTTGCAAAATTTTTAAACAGGTTTCATAATTATTTCTTGATGAAAGGGTATCCGACAGAATAGGCATTGTAATAAGACGCGCTAGGTAGAATTGCAGAGTAGGCAAGAGGAGCGGGACCTATGTAGGAGGAGGCGATGGGAGCGGGTGCGATGTAGGAGGCAGGAGCAGCGATGAGATCGGCAGAGCGCTTCTTGATGAGATGCGCGGGCAGCACGGCAGACGGGTAGGCTGCGAGCGCAGCGGGCGCGACGTATGTAGACGCGTATGGGGCTACTAGAGGCTCACCCGCAATGTAGGCGGAGCGTGCGATGTAGTCGCCGAAGAACTGAGGCGATCGCTTCTTGATGAGGTGGGCGTAGGGCAATGCAGAGTAGACGGAGGCCGCCGGGTAGTAGCCGCTGGCCTGGTGCACGTAGCTGGCGGACAGGGGCACCGGTACCGTCGCTGCGTACGCGCTACGTGAGTAGAGCAGCTGCGGGTCGGCGGCCGGCTCGGCGAGCGCGGCGACAAGGAGGGCAGACAATACCAAGAGCTTGAACATTGTAGGGACTACTGATGCTAGTCCTTATTTCGATTCCTATTTATATCAAAGATGTGTTTTGAGATACGTAACTTGTACATTCAGGAAGCTGATATTTATGTCAATCAAGGACAAGGCCTAGTTACCAGTTATGATGGTTTAAATTATAAGACATAAAAGGTTTGTTATTGTTTAGTTTTTTGCAGATGTAAGTACATAATGGATGGCACCGTACATGTAATTTCTAATGTTATTATTGTAGTTGTTAGCACAGTAGTAGCTGTATATTTAAATAATATCCACTTTATTGTTTATATTATTTGTTTTGTAAATTAAATAAGATTAATTGTCATCAGACCCAGTTATAGTTATATAACGGGGGCTAGATTTAGTGTAGTTAAATATGATTTTAACATTTCATATGTTTTTCCATTATTCCCTGACAAAGAAATTAAGATATCTTATCACGGAAGATCAATAATATTTTTTACTGTTCGCTTTACTGCAAGAAAATTTATTTATTAAAATCAAGTAGTACCCCCAAACAATTTTAGACCGAAATCTTACTGCTTACTTTTAGTATTTTTTGAGCAGATAATACTTAGTCAATTGTTAAAACATTTTGATAAGATATAATAAATCGTTGCATAGTAATCAATATAGTTTCATTCGCGGTCAATAGGCAACAAATGCAGATATTAAATTATTATTATAGAAAAGAATTTGTAGCTTGGTAGGATTCTTACATAGGATGTCAATGGAATGCTTTGTAATTTGTCCAAGTCATTCGATTGTATCAAGAATGGTATACAGTCAGAGAACAATTCTGGCATGGAATAAGAATCATCGCTTTGGATTTTTTTATTTTGTATTTATGGGATAGGATCCAAAGTGTAGACGTGAACGGAAAAATAACTCATGGAATACTCGCAGCGATGCTGATACCGCAGGGCTCATTTTTAAGACATTTCTATTACTAGTGTCTATAGTGAAGGAAAGCCACGAGACAGTATAAACAATAATATTTCGTGGCTCTCCCTCACTCGCTGATGATACTTTTTTAATATTAAAAATAGATAAATCAATATTAGTCATTTATTAGAAGTGAGCGGAGCTCTCTTCTAAATAGTGCATTAGTTTAGTGCTATTAATCTTTTGCAGAACAGTAATAAAACTATATGTATTGAATTGATAACTTTAATAATAATGAAACAAGTTGAAATCAAAATAATACTAAGAATTGAGGCATTGAAAATGGGTAGTAAAGTTATCTTGGTATAACATTGAATTTTAAACTATGGTGGGGTACACTACAGAAAAGTTATCTAGTAGACTCAGTTCCGAAGTATATGTTATAAGCAAAATAAGCCATCTAACAGATGTAGATACCGCGACACAAGTTTATTTCAGTTACTTTCATAGTAATATGACGTAGAGTATATGTGGGGCGATATCGTGGACATTGATACTATATTCGTACTCCAGAATCGCGCTATTTCGGCTATTTAAAAGACTAGGCCTCAGGAGCCACTGAACATTAATTAAAACAGATAAATATTATGACAATAGCTTATGTGAAAGTTTAATACATGTTAAAAAAATAATAAATATAAATTTAAGGAAAATTGTGATCTCTATAACGTTAAGAAATATAATTAAACTTGCCATGCCATTAGGCTTCATAAGAAATTATTTTATGAGTCAGTGTATACATTTGCACAATAAATTATTTTATCTATAAATAAATTTAAAAGTTTTTATAAACGCATTTTATACAAAAGAGCATGTTATTGCTTAGATGATGTGAGAGCCAGATGTATTCTGGGCGGAACACGCTTCATCATCTACAACTCCAATGTCATTTTACATCAAGTGAAATTGAAGCAATGTGTTATAGCCCATATCCGATTTAAAAAATGATTATTTAACGTATGCAATCGAAAAAATGAATTGCTCTTGTTAAGTAATGCAGTATATAATACAATTTTGTAAGTACGATCAAAAAAATAGCAACAGCTTACGTTTCTTGTCAGTTCAGAGAACGTGTTGCAAACTGACTGTGATAAAACAATTGACAACTAAAAGAGATTGTGCAAATCCTATTTAGTAAAGAAATTTTGAGGTTGTATTTAAACTTTATTACCGCTAAGTTTCGGTAAAAATATATAGAAGGCAGAGTGTTCCGTGCCATGCTAGTGTTTTACTATAAGATAAAAGTACAAAATGTACCAATAATTTTGCTATTGAATATTAAAGATTCTCATTGAACTAAATCGGCAGAAAAAAAGTTTTGCGTAATCATTTCTCGAAGTCACTAAGAAACCGTTTTCAGCTGTAGCCTGATATCTTTTAAAACGTATTACGAACTGGTTGATGAATAATTGGACAACCTTTAAATTTGAAATAAGAATAAAAACTATCGTTCCAATTAATACCTAAAGACAATAACGTACAATTTAAAAGGTATAGGATAGCAACGCGACAAGTGCTCTTTAAGTTTTTTTTCAATACACATCGATGGTCGAACCTTCGAATGTAATAATCACATTAATAACGCGCTTGTACTAGGATGAAACTTTGCTATCAGGATATTTATAACCATCTTCACTATTGTAATATCAAAAAATTTATCTTAAATAATAAAGATACTAACGAAGGTAATCGATATCCAGATAGTATAACTCCATGCTAATAATAGCACGTATGAATGTTGTAAATGCCTTTATGCAGCGAACTAATTTTGAAGACGTTGCATTGATATTTTTTCACAATGGAGACCGTTTAGTTATGTATCACAATAAGGTCTATTCCTACTGTCAACAAGAAAGTGGCAAATTATTACGGTTTTCAATTGAAGCAAATAATGTTACTGGGCGAATGAAATAAAGAAACTATCTGGAGTATTAGGTTTAGATTAATGTTGTGAAAAGATATTAACCAGAAGAAAATTATGAAGTTATTTTTTATCAGTAATGGGCTAGTACTCTACTGCATTTTTACATGATGTTAAAAGATAACGAGTCGTGCTTACCCAGAATTAGTATTTGGTGAGAGCCAGTAGCCAGAAGGATGTACGACTGACATGAGCAAAGCAATGTTGTAATGGCGACTAAGTCACATTGAGGGTGGAAGTTAGCAATACGAATTCGAGAAAATCCTACCAACGTTCAAAATAATCAGATAAAGTGAGCTGCAGAGAAAGAGAGTTAAGAGGACACAGATATTTTTTTATCGGCTATGTGAAGCGTGTTCATCTGGCTCTCACATTTATGACTGCTGGGACACAGTAATGCTCTTATAGCGGCAGATTGACATTGAAGGTGGTATTTGGAAAACCCTACCACCATCGAGACCCCACTACTCCTGTGACTCGAGAATCGAACCCAGGACCTCCACGTTACAAGGCAAGCGAATAAGCCACTATGCCACGGAGACAGTCAAATTTCTGATCTCGGTATCCGTAAGTAAAGGCCTTGGCATCTGGCTAAGGCTTTGTCCTTCAACCCACACGGTAAACGCTACAAAGTTGAATTCGGGGTAATTGAAGGCTTAGGCATTGAGTCATTTTATCGGTCAAATCCATATTAAATACGGTAATGTATCGAAATAGTCCCTGCACTCGCGACTCAGTTGATGCGTTTCAACCGGTAAATGTTGAAAACCCTTTCTATATTCCCGGCACTAGTGAAAAATCTTATGAAGGACTTTCTAACGAAAGTAGTATGTATGCTGTACAATAAAAACAGTTGTCAATTATCTCTCAAGTATTTGGTCATGTGGCCGGTTGTCAAAAGGACGAATTATAAAAAATGGCACACGGTATTTCCTTGTCTAATTTTTTGTTCATCAGACTAGTTCTGTCTTCGCTAATAACCTGCTAGTTTAGGGCACCGACTGTGAATCTAAAGGTCGCAAGGAATTTATTTGCTATTTATATAACTGAATTAAGTATTTTTGTAACTATAAAATTCTGTATATTTGTACTATTATTAAAAAATAATATAATTTTAAATAACAAAATAAAAAATATGTTTACACAAAATGTACAAATAATATATGCATTTAAATTATAAATAAAGCATTTTGCTATTAATGTTAACATGTTTGACATTTTCATTGTTCTTGTAATAAAGTTTAAAAAAAACGTCCTACAAATTCTTGTACCCCTTCCGGATAGGCTTACCTAAAAAGCGGAATATTCAAATTTAAATACATAATATGTTTTATTCAATTAAGCCTTCACAGGCGCTAGTGTATGGTCAAAATTATTTTAACGCCGATGCCAAAAAGTAGACCCTCCCGAGATTTTTGTTCATTCCGAGTGTTAATATAATATCACGGTTAAGTGTTTTAATACGAAAGTCATTTAAGTTTGACACACAACCAATGTGTCATTTTAAATATATTTTGAGGCTACAGTTATAATATCATATGAAGTAGTATAAGGCTCTTTTCGTAAGAAGATTTGTTACGTTTAATATGACATTCTGTGAGTATTCACATTTTAAACGTAACAATATTTTATAAAAAAAAAACAAAATCCCATTACCACGAATTGGAAGGTAATATAACAACAGTCTGTAAGTTTTTACTGCATTGTCCGTTTTTTTGCAAGTCTTTTGTTTGAGTGCCAAAAGTTAAAAATACAACTTTGAAGAAAAAAACTTTAAGGGTGTGAAATGAGAAAGATTGTTTTAAATCTTTTTAATTTTAAAATAGCAAATAATGTAGTGTTCACCCGTGTATATAAAAAAACCCTAAAAGGGAAGAAAAATATTACAGCAATACGTACTTTTTTTAAACTAAACTATTACTTTGTAGTTTGTGAATATGTACTTAGTTTATGTTTTTTTTACACTTTTTTCATAAAAATTATTAATTACCTCTCAATATATAACATTTTATTACAACAATTTATAATAACTATTTGTAAAATTTGCTGGCCAATGTTATTATTCATGATACTAAACAACTATCACACAAAGGTTAAACATGAGTGATTTTAGATAAAGAATTGGTGCAAGTGATTTCTGTGGTTATAGAAGAATAAATGCTGTTATGATCGCAAACTGACAATTAGGAAGGTAATAAGGAAGAATCAGGAAGGTTTGAGAAAATTCTCCTTATTGTATTGCTCACGTGGCCCCGGAATCAAATTTGCGACCGCCGTGTTAAAATAAGCGGTAAACCACAAGGCCACGTAGTGTATATGATTTTATAAATCATTTTGTTAAGAGGTAGCGAAGTAACATTTCACAAAGGGTCTTTCTGTAATGATGTCTTTTTGAATCCGGAATCCGCAATCCCTGAGTCTTTTGAAAGTGTGATAATCGTCATTAATACTAGGTATATAAATAAACGTAGGAAAGGGAAGGTAGACGAAAGTGAAAGGGATTAGTGTATAAAGAAATAAAGGACGTAAGAATGTACGTCGATGTTCGAATGTCATAGAAGAAGGAATATGAAAAAATGTCAAACGATTGAAGACTACAAGACGAATTTGTATAAATAAAAAGATTATCGTTTCCAATGCAGCATATTTATTCGCCCTGTGCTGGTCCCACATAAATAACTGGGACATTTTTCACAAATAGTGCTATGATGCCAATATAGGTGCTTGGCTACCTTTGAGCCGATTATTAGAGACCGATATATATACATAAAAACTTTTTTTTTAATAAATACTTGTGAATTAACAACTAGAAACAGAGCAAAACAAATAATCATAACAAATGTTTGTCTTGAGCGAGCACCGAACACGCGAGCCTTGTAGGCAGGGTTGCTACCATTACACCTACGGGCCAGCCATAATTGGAATCAAGCAAGAGTGTTTGTAGTTTTACATTATAAAAAAAAAATAATTTGTTAATATGGGTACGACTATTTTTTTTAATTTTCCTATTGTAGTTTTAAAACTTAACACTATATTTCAAGCTGTGTTTCGTAAACAAACAATCCACATATAGTTCGTTCTTAACAAAATTATGAATAAAACAGATCGATCGCCTTTTTATAACTTTATCATGCCGAGTCTCTGACCTTATAAAGTTGTTTGTCAAGGAGTAAGATATGAATACATTTTCTAAATGTCTGTAAAAAACAGATTTCTCAATAATTCTCTGCGCTTTACAAGGTTTAGGATATTTTTTTAATTCCTATTATAAAAATATAGAACAAACAGAATGTAAAAATTGCATTAATACAGGAATTTAAACGGTTTTTAATTATCATCTACCGATGTCTCTTACACCACTAATTGATATAACGTTCAGGGGGGGGGGGGGGGGGGGGGGGGGGGGGGGGGGGGGGGGGGGGGGGGGGGGGGGGGGGGGGGGGGGGGGG
>DWQX01004288.1:0-15372 GCA_018245475.1 Pharmacophagus antenor
GTGACCCTGTCCGGCATAGCCTCGCGGTTCATTGCGGCACGCAAGCCCCTCCACCACGGCAAGGTGGCGACACGTCGCAGGGGATGTCGCCGCTACCTGGAGTAAGTCCAGGACGCCGACACGGAAAACACAACCGAAACGGTTGTCCAACAACGACCAAAAATTGCCCTACACCCGAATACGGGTCCGCCAGGGTGATTTTTATAGAGGTTGTCTTCCTCGCAGCCCCCACTCCGAAAAGTGGCGGCCCTCAGTCCCACACAAGTGCAGGGTTCCGAGCTACCCGACTATCCATCTTGTGCGTCGCTCTTAGTCTGGCCGCTCTCCGTGAGCCCGTCCAGAATGGGAGACCCTATCCAGCATAGCCTCGCGGTTCACTGCGGCACGCAAGCTCCTCCACCACAGCAAGGTGGCGACACGTTAGAGGGGACAGCGGTCGCAGTGGTGGAATCTTGCCGATTCCTCTCTCCCGGCAATCTGGCAGAGATAACCACCAAAGCAACCGTGTCCAGTCAGGATTTGAGTCATTCTGAAAGTTAGGACCCCGTGACTGCGGTCCAGCCAGTCGGTGAGGATCGGCCGAACCCCTTCAGCCACTCTGGTCCCGACTATCACATGCTCTAGTCGCTCCTTCCAGTGTTGAATTGCCTCGTCTCGGATATCCGCTTTACGGGTTTCGATTTCTCTGGGAGCTGGGTTTTCGCCCCTCTCCCGAGCTTCCTCTCGCCAAACGAATAACGACAGTCCCAGGGGAGGGACCCAGCCAGCAGACAAGCCGCCTCGAATGAGCCGGTACGATACCCCCGTATTACTCTGTTATTTGGTTGGCCTACGCAGTCTCCATTAACTAGGATCAATTTTGTTACAATTGTATTTAAAATATGGTAATTTGTATTTAAATATAGATAAAAATTCGAAAATTGTTTAATTTGTATACAATATTTTTTTATACATCTAGAAAAACAATTCTCCCACGCATTTCGAGATACCGCTGGAACCAATGGTGTGTGAGAAGCGCTGCTCGGACACAAATAATACTTCTTTTTTATTTTTTTTAACGATTATATTTAGTGACATCGAGGCCGTAGATTTTGAACCATGTTCGCCCAGAAAACATCTGATTTTCACCGGTATGACAGCCGGAACACAGCAATGCTTTTATGGCAGCAAATTGCAGATATTGAGGGTGGTAGCTACCCAGGCGGGTTTGAAAAACCCTACTCCCATACAAAACTCGGAAACGGAAGTAAAAGTCATCCAACGCATAAGGTGAAACCAGTTCAATCTTCATGTTAAATGTATATAAAAGAGCTCCACACCTACGTATAAAATACAACAAATTCTGAGTTAGTGTATGATTTGTATTGATAATTTATCGTAGATAAACTCCACTTTGAAACATGATTCCAAAACTTTCCATGATAATTGGTTACTAACACTGTTTTCAATATTTTTTATTATAATAACAAAAAGGTCAAAGTTTGCTTAGTTTTTTAAATAGAAAAAAACTTGCAATATGCTGATAAAATGCTTCGGCAAATATAATTTCTACTGAATACAAAGCACGCTCATACAATAATGTTACTTTACGATTTCGTACTTCAGAAAATGCCACGTGAAATAATAAGCGCTAATTGTTACAGCGTTGAGCGTGCGCCAGGTCATGTTGGCGTGTTGTAAATATTCGATGGCACGTTCTGCTTCGACTCTAAAATCACTAACAAAACCAGCATTTTATGTAATGCCAAACATCACATTCGCAGTTAAATGTCAGACTCCTCCTAAAGTCAATGATACTGCATTTACAACTTGTTTTTGTAGTACTTAACCAGTCTATTATACTATTTTATGTGGAGACCCTCTAAATCTAAATAATCCAAATAATTGGACTGTATGAAACATTGAAATACGGTGCAAAAATATTTTTACATTAATGCAACACCTAATACCTTGTAACTAAAATTAGGAAATACATTAAATATAGAAACATTTAAATATTCCGTTTTATATGTTATATTTGTGAACATATCATTTCGTAAATGTAATATTAATTGTTTGCTTGTTATATAAAATTATTATATAGCTGTTTTTCGGGGTAAGTTAGAAAACTTTTATTTTATTTTACATTGAAGAGACTATCAAATCTTTCAAATTAATTGTCAGTATTTAATTAACTCTTTAAATGACAACTACGAAACAAACGTTGAATATTTTTATTTAGACTTCTTGTTTAAAAGGTCTCCAATGATGCTAACAAATCTTTGTCTAGAGTAATTTAAATTGATTTTCCACGAACAGATAAAGATAATTATCAGTTCCAGCTCCTTTGTTTAGCAACTAATTTTACAGAGCCAGAACAAAAAAAAAATCTTACAGATACTAAATAATGGTTTGATTTTTAAATATCAGTAGAAAGATTACAGATATCATATCTTACAGCAACTTCTATAATGATGTATGATAATTATAAGGTATGGCAACAATGTACTTAGAGATTTAATTATAACAGTTTTTTAAAAGATTACTCATATCCGGACCCTGAAACAACTATCCCTGTTTTTTAATATCAATCAGATATCGAATTGCTTATATTAGGTCAAATGGTAAAAAATAATTTTGGTAAAATGTTTAATGAAAATTATTTCTTCTTACTAAAATAGAGATCACCAGATTTTCGCAGTACATATGCGATATTAGCAATTGGTCCCACTACTATTTTGAGTGATGAATTTGTTTCGCTGAATAATGTATTCGTCAATAATAAAACATCAATATGAAACATACTTATAACTATTAGCCCGAAACTATTTTTATCGTTAACATTTTAAAATAACCTAAATTTCACATTATGATATGTGACACTGGAGTCGTAGATGGTGAAACGTATTTTCCCAGTATATAACTTATCTCTCATAATTAGACTAATATGTAAGAGTGCTAGAATTCAGCAATGTTAATATGGTCACATATCGACATTAAGGGTAATACCTATATTCAATCTCCCACCATTCGGCGAATTCGAAATCTCTCTACCACCATCGAAACTCCATTACTCATGTGACCCCTCATTCGAACCTGAGACTGCTGTTTTAAGACGTGAACGGTAACTATTAAACTAAGCTTAAACTCTTCAGGCAATAAAAAAAATAATAATTCGTTTAAAAAAATTTCGTTGAAGAATTTTTTAATTCATAAAAATATTTAAACTGAACAAATTTAATAATTCCATTATCCGATTATTTCAATTTATTTTTTATAAGAGTTGGCGAACGAGCGAACGATTTGCGTGACAGAAAGTGATCACTGTCGCCCATAGACAAGCCGCAACAATCGGAGAGTCGCATTCCCTTCTTTTCTTGAAGGTCTTTGAGTCCGAAATACCGAAGGCTACAACTTATTCCTCAGACATTTTATTTAATTTGTTTTATTTGTATTTGAAGATCATATAACATTATCCATATCTGCTTCCATTAGACTTGAGTAATACCAGAAACAGTAAAATTATCTAAAAACGAGAAGTATTAGAAGCAGTTGTTTATAAAGGCAAATTCCTAATTTTAAATTAGTTAAGGTGCTTACACTTCAAGACTTTTAATATTACGCGTAGTTTGTCCCGGAGCGTACACCCGGCACTTAACGATTTTTCCAAACTTCAGTATTTGAAAATTTATATGTTTTGGCAAAACTTTAACAACAAACTTAACATTTAAAACAAAAACTTTGACTTTAAATGTTGTACCTTCTTCGTAGTCGTTCTATAATAGATCGTAGTTAATTATATTATTAATTTAAAATTTAGTATTAATTTGACATTTATACCTAAATCCAATAACCACACAAGTGTATTTGGGCAAGTGAGAAGATAATAATGGCCTTGACTCATCCCGAAATTCAGCAGTAAAACATTAAGTAATTATGTTATTAACGATCCAAATTTATATATTCTTGTCATCCTAATTATATTTAATACTTATTACAATTTGTTTTATTTTTCTGGAATTTGTGTACAAGTATTTTTAAAAATACTTTTAACAATATTAATAAATGAAAAATTGAAAAGTGGCGACAGGTACTTTATTTGATATTATGAATACTTTAAGGTTTTCAAGAGCAAAACAGTCGCTAGCCATAACAGTTTCTGATATGATTAAAGTTATAACATTTTAGATAGGATCAATTAAGTAGTTTATAGACAATCAGGATTCAATAAAATCACGTGAACGACCAATAATATTTATCACACAATCCTCAAAACAATGTCAAGAGTACTTGAAAATCCGCTTCATTATCCCGTCTTAACGTCGTGTTATATTCAATTGTATAATTTTTACACCATCACACACAAATATAAAGGTATTTACCAGATACGATAATAATTAAATAATTCATAAAAGTTTATTTCACATAAAATAATTTAATGTGCACGTTTTTAAAAAATGGTTAAGTAAGTTATATTAAATTACTCCTAATATTAAAGTTTCAGCAAACATATCTTATCTAATAGGTGTTACATAGGATTACGGAAGATACTCGATCGTCAAGTGTTTTTATCCCTTATTATCTACTTAGGTAAAGTAAGATAATAAATATCTTTTTAAAACGTTTTTAAGATATGCACACCAAAATAAGCAGTTACATGTTCAGAATAACATAAGTCTGAATAATTTAATACTTCTAAAATATAATATCTGCGTTATTATAACGACTTGTAAATTTCCACCCACCGCTTCTTTTTAAAAGATGTTTATGCTGTTAGTATTTTTCACGACTTTTATAACTTTATCGGGCACAGGACTCGCGGATCCAATGATCTGCGAACTAGTTCACATTCGCCCGTCGTCACATTAACTCAAATTTTATCCTACCCTTCCGTGCATACTGCAAGTTCATTAAAAGTATACAAATTTCAATGTTTACATATTTTTATTATTTCAAATAATATAATTTAAATAAATCCTTAAATATCTGCTGTAATGGACAAGTCAATATCCCGAATAGCAGTATCTTCTTCGAACCACTACGAACGAATGAACGTTTGTTTGTTGGACCTTGATCGAAGTTTTTATTTAATATTTTTCGGTATCTAAAAAACAAAAATTTGTAAAATTATTAGATTAGCTGGACAGTTCACGTTTAGATACCCCTAATACTTATAACCCTCCCCCTAAACCCGGTTATAATTTATCATGACACATTTACCTCCTTTAAAAAAGTTATCAGAACTTAATAATATTTTAGTACATAAAATATGTAATCAAACTCAATCATATATCAATAATATACATCCTTCTTTAACCTTTTCAATCCAAAAAGCATAGATCTTCTTTATTACTTCTAAAATGTATGTAATTTTTTTTTTTTCAAAAACAGAATACAAATCTTTCTATTTAAAATCGATTCGAAATTTATGTCGAAGGAATGGGACCACTAGAAAATAGAACAATAAGTTATTTTTATTCTAACATATAATAAAATATTACAATACAAAGGCCTTTTAAATGTTAAATATACACAACACTGATAATCACGAAACATCTAGTTAATTCTCTAGTTACCCGCACATCAGTCTTAACGGAAATTGTTAGAATGATATTATTCAGTTTAATATTTGAAAACATCGTATCAACAAAACAATATATTCAGTGATAAAATGTCTCTCATTGCTTGATATCAGTAGCCTATGTATGTATTAAGGGGCGTCTGCTATATAAAACTATCGGTGCAGTAAAATACAGTGTTCTTGCTAATACAGGAGACGTCATATCCTAACGTATTTATACAAAAAAAAAGTAATTATTGAATTTGGTTTACGTCAATTAAAATACCAAGGTGAAAGTGAATTCTCAATAAAGATCTTTTTAACTTTTTTTGTATAACATGACAGTTACAAATGGAAATCATATAGTAAGTGTGATTGAAAGTGTATCGATTAAAAATGTCAAAAGGAAAGGCAGTGAAATTAAAAACAATTTTTCTATTCAATGGAAGGCTGTGCTCGCAGAATTTACTTCAACATTACTACTAGTTTTCCTTGGATGTATGGCGTGTGTGCCTCTAGAGGGATTCGCTTTACAACCGCCCCTTTATGGACCGTTTGGATTTGGATTAGTAGTTTTATTTAATATTCAAGCGTTTAGTCATATATCTGGGGCACACATGAATCCCGCAGTAACACTGGGTGCTGTGCTCTGGGGTAATATGTCTATTACACTTGGAATCGCATATGCCATTGCCCAGTGTTCGGGGGCAATTGTTGGATATGGAATATTAGTCGGTGTTTCTCCTCTTGATTTATTACCAGATGCAATTTGTACAACCCAACCCCATACGCAGCTCAGTATGCTTCAGGCCGTGGTAGTAGAAGTCATTCTTACAGCTGCATTGAATTTTCTCAATTGTGCCATTTGGGATCCAGCGAACAAAGCATCTCTAGAATCGGTGTCGTTGAAATTCGGTTTCACAATCGCCGGACTCTCAATCGCTGGCAGGGAACTGACAGGAGCGAGCATGAACCCAGCAAGATCCCTGGGTCCCGTTGTTTGGACAGGTATGTGGCGAACACACTGGGTGTATTGGATTGGACCGTTATTGGGAGGTTCGCTTTCCACATTATTTTACAAATACATTTGGCTTACGAAAGATAATAAGGAAAGAGAAGATAATTAGATAAAATTCACTTTATGCACTTTAAACTTATAAAAATGATTTTAAGATTAATTTAAATTATGATAATCCCAGTGATATTTATTTATTATTTATTTCGAATTCCTAATTAAATTATGATGTTGCTGCAAAAAAACTGTTTTTTTTTTTCAACAAAAATATTTTACATTTTTTTTAAGAATTTAAAGTATTGAGATACACGGAAATGGTATATAATGGGTGTTCGGGACAATTTGAAAGACAAACAAAGAACAAATAAAGTATTTGTCAAATCCATACATATCTACGTAATTTTTTTACTGGTTTTGGGCTAACACTTGGCCTCAATTTCATGTGATGGTAAATTTCAATGAGGCCTTAGATGGTAAAGCGTGTTCGCCCAGAATACATCTGGCTACCAGCCTTTCAGGCTTTCAGCCAGCTGGGTTTGAAAAACACTATCACCATCCAGACTCTGCTACTCCTGTGATCCGGGAATCGAATCCGGGACCTTCGCGTTATAAGGCAAACGGGTAAACCACTGCGTTACGGAGGCGGTATGATTTAAACATGGCAAATCATAATTTACAAATCTGTACATTACTCCATCCAAATTAAATGAGGAAGAATAAAGAAATATTTAAAATAATGCACTACCACATTGCAGAACGAAATATTGGTGGTTCTTTGTTCTTTCAATAGCGTCCGGTCAATGATATCTACACCATCTCAACTGATAATTATCATTATGTTTATTGGAAATATCATTTAAAACAGTATACTTCGATTAATTATAACTATAAATCTGGATTTGTTGTGAATACAGATGCCTATTCTTTATAGTGTATATCGTTCAATGACAGGAAATTAATCAGATTAAAAATGGGGCAGTCTTTCTGAAACTATGGTTCGGAAATATTCAGTTAATACATATATACATATCAATGTATCAAAACACCATTACATCTACTATAATAGATATAATGGTATATATGCTATAATATATATAATTAAAGCAATGTGAAAAGTCAATATTGACATATTGATTGTATACGTTTTCCTCAAATTATTTTACCTTTTTTATTTGAGTTTCACTGTACTAAGAAAAAAAAATTATTAACAACAAGATAATAATTAAATACATAATTAAAGCAAACATGAAATATACTAAAAATTTAAAACATAAGTAAATGTAGTAATGGTTATTGATGGTGTATAATGTGTTTAATGTTAGCTAATTTTTTCGTATACACAAAAACTATTTATTACCATTTTCAGTTATTCAGAATGCCTAAAGTAATGTGTTATTGAAGTTTAATTATCGGTTGAATAATGTAAATGTTGTTATTAATTATTTTTGTCGGTTTTCATTACAACTTAGGCAAATTTGGATCATGAAAACAATATTTGCAATATTTTATACTAGCTATTCTTTTATTATTAACAAGATACACATAGATAGACACTAATTAACAAATTTAAGTATACCACAAAATAATACTCAGTTTTCATTAATATTATAATCACGATTTTAAACTTCCGCGGTTTGTACAGATTTTATTATATTTAATGGTATAAGTAAAATTTATTTCGGGCCTATATCGCGTAAATATTCACTAAAAACATTATATTGTAATCAATTAAACTTAAGTCATTATTACAGCGAAGAGTCTTTTGATGTAGGAATTTACTCATAGGTTGTAGTCAACTTTAATTACTTTCGCGGTGTTATCAGAAACAGAACAGAGTAGCTTATTTTCAGAATATTATTATGAAATAGTTAACTATTAAAAGACTCCTGGCTATTCAACCTATTTGATTGATTAGATGATTGAATGTATAATGTATCTTTATATATTATACAACTATTTATTACAAAAGCGATGAAATGAAAGAACAAAAAGTAAATTTTAATACTGACTATTTAACATAAATACAAACTTTATTATGGAAAAAGAAAAATTTTAATTCTCTCCTTAAAATTTTATCATATATAAAGTATAATTAATACGTCGTAAGTTAAATAAAAAATATAACTAATAAATCAGCATAACGGAACTTTAAAAACATGTAGTGCAATCAAATCCCCATCGAAAGGTGATGTAAATTCTTTTAGATAATTTTACATTATGCTTGTATTATTTTTATTTTGTTTTTTGGATGATTCTAGACAATGTCTTTCGTATAAAATTTAAAACATGAATATAATTAGTATATAATAAGGTTAGCATAAGTTTAAAATAATAAACAATAATGTCTACTTTTTTAAAAGCGATAAAGGTTCTGTGACTTATAGTAATAGTATTTCTCTTCTTTGAAGTATAACATACCATTAAATTATTAAGCATTAAGTGAATTAATAATTGTAGTATCAATGAATTGTCAATTACTCCTCATACTGATATAATATTATTAATGGTTTTTAAATTAATAAATGTATATTAATAAAAAATTGAGTCTGTGTTGAGCTTATGGATGTATTTATTCATATAAACGACTAAGTTGACCCGGTGGGCATTAAACGGCCTGTTATGTATTTGTCTATATATAAAAAGTTATTTGTGAAAATTGAATAATAATAACGATTAGCAATCTAATTAACCTACCTACAATAAAAATGCTAAATTGGTACTTTATTCGGCATTGTGTAGTTTATCATTTAAAATGTCAACGTTCAACATATAAGTTCTAAGCGTGTGTGTACGTCTAAACTTCCATTACGGATCGAGACAACTAGTCGGTTATATTTCAATTTAATTATTCTCGCTTATTGCTTTGATCCCTGTCTATTAACATAAGCACTTAGCTTCCAGCATTGCTCTGAAAATTTAATTAATTTTATTGCCTCTGTTTCTAAGCATACAACTATTTAAGTAGGTAAATGTATACAGAAATAAAGATAGCTTTAATAATGTGTACCGTGCGCTGTTTGAAAACAATTTTATGAGATAACTCGATACATGAATATGTAAATGCGCTGCCATTGTGTCAACCAAACAAGATTCGCGTAAACAAGAAAATAATGGATAGGCGTGGTATTGTGGGATGAAGAATACAGAAGGTTTATAATAGAAACATTAATTTTTCGGCATACATTATACACGCTTAAAATCATATGGAACTATAAATATATATTAACATTTGTTATGATTACATACAAGCCTTTATTCATTTTTTAAGTACGAGTAATAACTCTAAGTCTTTTTAATTGCCAATTTTTAACAAATTTCATCTGTTTGGACTATTACAAATCATTTTATATATTATTAAATTGTTATAAAATTTACATAAAATAAGACTAACTTTTTTAAACTCTATGTAATTGGAAAGTTCTTTATTACTTTCCCTATTTTATTAATGTAATATACGTAAAAATTCCATTGTAAAGTATAAAGATTATGAGATTTTGATAAAAAGATTAACTCGTAATCTAAAAGTATAATAAAGTTTAGTAAAATACTTTGCATATCTTGAGTAAGCAATATAGTTGTTATGTGCGTATTTTTTCCGTTCTCTTAAATTTTACGGAACCAGATATTTATTAAAACTGGCTTATGACCCCTTGATATTATATTCACATAATTTTATATATAATTACGTGTATAAAATACAAGAGTAGATAGAATGTAAAATACAAGATATAATTAATTATTGAATTTATTTTAAAAATAATTATAGAATATATGAGTTTATTCACCATTTGAAATTATGATACATCGGATTCAACACTTATGCTTTTTTAAGATTTAATCTATGCTAAAAATATTTTTAGCATAGATTAAATTAGTTAATTTATTTTGTATTTCTTGTAGTCTTAACTTAATTAAATAAAGTTGTTGTCTCAGACTTTACGTTAATAAACAACAGAAAGTAGTTTAGATTTAATGTTGAAATTAGTTTAATGGACGTATAAAACTGTGCTGTGATAACGACACATTGTCTATTATTTTAATTTTAATTATACTGGAGACAACGCAAGGCACGCGCCTCTGTAATATCCGGATTGATGTATCCTATCGACGGTTCATTCACACAGGAAGTCTTAAGTTACCAATTTAAATTTGAAATAAAAGCATTCAAAGAAAACGCAAATAACGGACTATACTACCTTATATAACTAATTGAATTTGGTGGATATTGTCCTGCCTGTGGATATTAATTTTTAATAATTAATGTTTCGTATAATCTAATTATCATGGCGATCTGTTGTATTCAATAAAAGTTGTCAAACTATAAGAAAGAGGACTTTAAAAATTCTTCATGATTAATTAAATATATAAATTATTTTTTTTAAGTCATGGGTAGAATGGTTATAGAATTCAACGGTCTTTTACATATGTACACATGTGCAACGCTATTTGAGACTTTATTACCTCAAACCAAAGGTAAAGTTTTAAATAAATATTTTTTGGGTTCAATGTTAGTCAACAGTTGCATTAATAATATAACGGGAATTATATTATTTACTAAGAATACAAATTCTTTTAAAGCCTGATTGATCTCTGAATTTAATGAAACGGTTTTTTATCAAGACCTAAATTTCAATTCATGTTAAGTGATAATAAGGCAGTAGATGATGAAACGTGTTCATAAATATTTCTGACTTTCACATATATAACTGCTGGAAGACAGGAATGCTGTTATGGCAGCGGGTTCGAAAAATTCCTACTGAAATCAAAACGCCACTACTCGTGAGGCCCGGAAGTTAAATACGGGATGTCCTTGTTAAAAACAAGTGTTAAACCGTTGCGCCACGAAAGAGTTATAAAGTTAATAGTATCATATGAATAAGATCAGGGCCCTAGGAGAATAAAATAAAATAGTTTATTTTGGTCGGTCGACCTTTTTTGATTGCCTAAAATCCCTCGCCTTTTGAAAAATAAATGCCTACACAGAATTTAAATTGAAAAACGTTACAAATCTATCGACCAATAAATTTAGCTCTGTATTCTTTTAGGGATTGGCGACTTCACCCCTTAATGTAGCATCGCTCAACGTCGCCGCACCTCGGTTCCGGTTTGAGTCATCTCTTTTAAGCTGTCGTAATAAAATTACGATAAAATAAATTTCTATCTAAACGAATGTAGCTATAAAGTAACATTAGTTTTGCGTGCAGTTTTTTGATCTGACAAATTAATTTTGTTATCAGAAATGATTATATTGAAATAAAATATTATTAATTGGTCAAGTACAAGTCACATTCGTAACGAGAAGGTTTCGTTACTATGAAGGCCAATAACATCATGTTTCTTGTAAGTATTATTTTATTTTTATTTCTACCACTAATAGAAATATAAAATCTGTGAAAATATCAACTTTCTAGCTATTACGGTTCATTAGATACAGTTTGATGACAGACAGATAGTTTTGGGCTTAGTAATAGAGTTCCGTTTGTTACCCATTAAGTACGTAACGCTAATGATTAGGTTTTGAAACAGTATTTCTTGTTCTGATATTCTTCTAATACCTTAAAAGACACTTTCAGATAACAGCTAAGCACGTTCTCAATCTTGTCACCATTTAAACAAATAAAAGGAAATATTGCCATTGTTTCAGTCATTAGAATTTATATGCCACATACAGATGTACAGGAAAAAAAGCGGAAACAAAGACACCTCTTTTTTGAGAGTTTAAAAAACGTTTGCACTGTTGTAAGATTTCAAACATCAGAATTTACAAATTTATTACGATTAATGTGATAAGCATAGAATAATTCTTCGTTATTTTTTATTTATCTACGGTAAATATAATTATCTTACTAAAATATATATCAAATATTCTAAAAATATTCTTTGTCAATTGAATTTTCGGTATACCATTCAGACAAACAAATAAAATTGAAGTGTCAGCTGGTAACAGTAAATAACTCCTGGTTTTTACTTTGATATTTGACAGACTATCGTGTAAACACCACTATATGTTTAGGAACAAGATTGATCATTCGAGAATCATTTGTAGCTGGTTATAGATAATTGCTTTTTCGAATTCCTTAGATTTATTATATTTTCCTTGTTTATTGTTTATAGCCTGCAAAACGGGTAGGTATCAGATAATCGTAGATTAAAATTATAAACACGCTTACAATTAAGCATTGTACGGAAAGGATTACTTTTTACTTGTTACTATCGTATTAACCCATCAATAAAGTCTCTTTTTTACAGTAAACTTATTCTTAGCCAGACTTTTCTGGACAGGTACCAACAAAGCGCCTATTTTTTTCACCAAGCAATGATGCAAAAATGATACTTTATTAGGCTTTGAAGGTTGCTGCACTTTGCGTGTTTATTAAAGAAATGAATCGTATTGTCTAATACTTTAATAGAACTGAGGTAAAAAATAGTGTTGTAAAAAAGATACTGGGACCTCGCTACTAAAGTCATTTAAGTTCAATACCTGCTCATCTAGTCGCTTCAAAGAAACTAACAAAAAATTAACAAATCGTTTAGTTATGATTATTACTTATAACATTTAAAAATAAAAAAAATCAGAATTACGACATCAACACCACAGCTAATACAGAAGTACTATTCTACGCTAAATTTGTAATAGCATCTGGGTTCATCGAGTACAACAATAAAAAATTCTTGCTTCGCAATTGATTGCTTCTACTCGCTTTCCTACATTTTCTTTTCAACAAATAGCTTAAACAAGAAATTGAATCTTGTTTATACATACATTCAATTTGTAAAAGTAAAAAAAAATCTAATCGTACGCCTTCGTTTTAAAATAAACTTTTCATTAGTATAAAGAAAAATAAAACCTATTTATACGTATAGTAATATTTTTTAACTATGAAGTACACAGAAGATCATCAGTTACAAATGTACCTATCACAAAACTAATTTAGATGATCTATATCAATGTCTAGTGATATTTTATATTAAAATTTATGTATTATTAAATATAGGTGATACTTTTGGAGGATTCGCAATATACAATTAGGGCTTACTTATTTTTTGTTGTTATATTCATCTTTGAGTTAAAACGCTGTTCAAAAAAAGACAAATTTCCTTGGATGTTAGAAACTGTAATTAAATGATAAAAAAATTAAATACTAATTTAAAATTTATGATATATCACCTACTTTACAAATAAGACTTACCTCAATAACTTATCATCAAGGTAAATAATAAACTGTGATGTTAAGTTATAACATAATATTATTTATGCAAATATTATATGCCTACTAGTGTTCTATCTAAAGGTGCAGTAAATTTAATGTTAACATGCTATCCATAAATAACAATAATGTGAATAACTTCATAAAAACGTACACGTTACTCATAGTACCATTATTCGTAACGTTTTTAGTAAAACATGTTTATTTTACAAATTATGTTATCATGAGTAGAACACTGTTATAGATTTTTTAGAGATTATTTAATGTTGTTTATATCAATGCAAAACTATAGCCTTATATATATATATTATTATCTTATGTTTAGGTTAGACACTGTCTTCACTGCTGTTCACCTCGAAAGCAAGGTTATGACATAATTAGAAATGTAAAATGGATTTGTCCCACACACTCAAACAGCGTATAGAGGATTACTGCTCCTCCTAGTTGATTGCTTTTGTTCATGTCACAGTTATAGCTAGTTCCGAGTTCACTTCCACAGAGAAAATGGATCATGCTTACGTTGACTTTGAACAAATATTTTTACCTAAAGAACGACAACACTTATTGGCAGATGTAATAATTTACCTTAATAATTACAATAATAATACCAGGCATGAAATAATGGCGCATTTGTAATCAACATTAACTTCGAAATACGAATAGGAAATGATAAAACATAAAAAAGCTAGTGATTAATGTTTTACGCATTTATTCACATGTGCTATTTCACAATATGATTTTGACGAATTTGAGAAGGTCAAATTATAGTAACCTTCAACATTTTAATATTTTATATAGTTCAAAGCACTTTATCGTAAAAAGAAGATAAAAGTAATGAACTTAACGTTGAATGATCCAAAGTAGCTGGTTAAAATGCTTTGTGCTTTTTTAAACGTTTTAAGTATATTTTTATTAATTGATGAGTGGCAGTCTTGTTACAAAAATTTCTAAATATACACTTGAAACAACGAAAATAATTTCACAATGATACGATAAAATTCATTAATGAACTTGAATGTATTCTTTGTGGAGGAAAACGATTACTTTTACAATAAACTAAACCGACTCAATAGGACGCTGCTGCTCGCAGATTCAATTACTAAAGAAAATGTAAAGCTAACAGACTGCGCCCTCGTTAACTGCGGAAGCACGCAAACTACCTACTTAAACCTTCTGAAGAGTTATTCTACTTTACACGAATTCTTAACTAGAATTGTGAAATTTATTCTAAAGCATCTAACCTTAACCGCTTAACATATTACACCTTCACTTCACCAATTTATTAAGGTATTAAATCTGGACCAAATTACGATTTAATTAAAATAAATATCACCATCACTATTCACTACAATTATAAAATTTAACACCAGATTTTTTTCTTAATTATCGGGTTGATTTTTATTTTCTTGCAAAAGTTTGTATAAAGATCATAGTCTAAATTTTGATCTAGAGTTGTTAAGAAAATTATTCTAATGAGGTATGCCAAATAAAACCAGATAGTCGTGATACTTTTAACGCTATATCATTACGTAAACTGCCGGCCAAAAGTTTGAGACCACTTTGTACACAGGTTATAATTTGCAAAATATTTTAAATCTGCGTATGATAAC
>DWQX01004289.1:0-15371 GCA_018245475.1 Pharmacophagus antenor
GTACAAATCTAGTAGCAGCATTTTATGTTTCACACATAAATAAAAAATACAAAAACAATTTATTTTGCGACGAAATTTAACAGTCGTTTTTGCCTTAAAATTAAAAACGAACTAGACTTACAAATAATTCCTGTATTAGCATCGATTGTAAACTTGTTTGCGCCATTGTTAGACACGTGGTATATGCTGTAGGTGATTCGCGCGTTTTCACCTTCGTCGATGTCGGTGGCTTCCACCTAAAACATATAGCTTACGTACACAAATGTATAGTGTAAACAATCAGTTTTTAGTCTTGGAAACATAATTTTAATATTGTTTTCTGTATTGAATATATAAGGATTCATTAATGCATCAGATTACTTCGATACAATAACATGAAATATCCGTAAACTTAGTATTAAAAACAATATAGCTAACCTTATAAACGGCAGTAGGCTCCAAACTGGCGGGGACAGTGATAGGCTGCGTCTTTGGTATGGTTGGAGCGTTGTCGTTCACGTCCAACAACTGAACCGCAAGGGACAATGGCGCAGATGCTGCCCCACCATTCACTTCCCGCGCCACGACCTTGAGATTAAAGAAATAACAAATTCAAAGTCATGTATCGAAAATCACAAATCCCCGCCCCCAAACTAAAGATTTTAACTTAATGTTACGAAATACGCCTTGTATTTTTGTGGAATTCAAAAAGACTTATTTGATTTCTTCTATTATAAAGTCAAAAAATTGTTATAATATTTTTACCTACTTTAAAGCCTTAGAACCGGAAATTCCAATCTAATCGAAATCTAAACATCGTCCGGACAAGATCGATTTTAACAATAACATAGCCCTTTGCGCACTGTCTAATATAAAATAATGTAATTCTTGTTAACATATATATAAGTGTTTCTAGTAGTTTCATTTCTATTTCTTTATAAAATGCACCGATACTCAACATCACTGCAAGCACATGCAAACTTCGCGTCTACTATCCTCTGAAAGATCTTTTTACGAAACATATTGAGCATTATACTTGACAATCCATTAATAGCATTTTCGTCTTTTCTCTATTATATTTATTTGTGTAGATGTCTTTTATCCGTTTCTTTAATTAAACATTGTAGGGTTGTCAACTAATAATTTATGACATCTATTCACCTCACTCACTCTCCAGCGGTTAAACTGAGAGATTTGGAGCAGTTTTTTTTATATACATATTTATTTATCATACCTGGAATCTATATTTGCCAAGGTTAGGCGGATCTCTGTCTAAATGCTCATCGCTGACTATGAGATGACCGTCCGGGTCTATGTCGAAGAAATTAGTTGTCAACTCGAAGGAATATTTGGGTACGGGATCACCGGGACCCTGAAAGAAAGTAAAATTTTTCTTACTAATTACC
Organism: Pharmacophagus antenor; assembly: GCA_018245475.1. Classification (NCBI taxonomy): domain Eukaryota; kingdom Metazoa; phylum Arthropoda; class Insecta; order Lepidoptera; family Papilionidae; genus Pharmacophagus; species Pharmacophagus antenor. The sequence goes on from DWQX01004289.1 coordinate 1,386, forward strand.
CACTTTTTTGATAACCGTCATTAATTAAATACGTCTAATAAATATTAGACGTGATAAAATGTATACCTCTGTGATACATCGTATATAATTGGTGTAGCTACATTCGTTCGAGGCAAATTGGATGTTTTCTGATGGTAGGTCTCTTTTATTTTTTGCACATTGATGAGTATTAGTGCTGTACCTATTAAAATGAACACCATGTGTAGTTGTGTAAACATTATAACGCCACATGATAATGTATGAACGCCGTCGCCACGAGTCATTCACCATCAATCGACGGATCTACTTAGACCCATCGCTTCTTTATAAAAAGGAAAAATATGTGCACGCTATTTCATAAAAGACTAACTGTGAATTCGTCAAAAATATCGGCTCTGTTTATTTTGTCTATAATTATTATTAAAATAAAACTAGAATAACAATGCATACTAGGTCTGGGTCAGAAACCGTCAGTTTGATAGGTTTCTTTTTGAAGTCCAACACTTTGGTTCCTTTCGGCGAGTTCTCCTCGACCTGCCCATCTTCTGATGACGCGTGTACTTCGGGAGGGCTGGCGTCAACTGGACGCACTGTCACCGTCAGCTTGGCGGTAGTATATCGACGGGATTCCGTAACTTCCTCAGCCTGTAAAATTAAAGTGAAATGAATTCAAATAATAGTATTATTTTTATGTCTTATGCTGTTTATAGTGTATGTAACAATATATGCTCATAATGGAATAGATATAACTAAACATTTCCTATTGTTATTAATTAAAATAAACAGAATAATCAAAATTTTGTTTTTCAATGCCAGCGATAACCTTAACCTATTACATTATGTAATGGAGATGTACAGGGATTATTAAAGGTTCAGGAACAAATGGGGGAGTCAGGGGTGGGGGGGAGACTAGCGTTATTGTTATTTATACGATTGTAATTTTTACGACATTGTATTGTTGAAAAAAATTAGCGATACTAGAAAATATTTCATTTAAATTGGCATTAAAGTGGCTAGTTGATGAAATGTTTCCCAGGGGAAAAGGTTGTACGCAAATATTTAAAATTAATATTAAATTGCTAAACATTCTCTAGCAAGAAATAAAAGCACTTACGATACAAATTCTGTATTCACTTTTGAAAAAGTCTTTCTATTATTGTCGTGAAACGTGTCTCAGCAAGAATGAAAAACCATATTGTTTACGTTAATAACTTGAACAGGTAATTTTTAAATATAATACGCATGCCAACTAATCGTAACTGAGAAGTCGTCGCTTTTAATAAACTTATTTAAGATTCGACATAAACGGTAAAGGCTAAAAATTACCTTTATAACCAGTTGAAACCGCTTGGCAATTGTAGTATCCACTGGCAGTAACTGTCTAACGGCGCCTGTGTTCTGGTCTATCGCGAAGTACGTAGCCCAAGAGTCAGGTTCGCCGCTCTCAATGCTATAGTGTATTCTCGCGTCTAGAGTATCCATATCTACCGCTTGTATCTTTTCTGGCTCTATTGTTAAGATGCCTGCTAAAACTCCGCTGTTTACCTGAAATATAAATCCAATTACACCTCAAATTATTATACTTAAATTCAATTTACTAAATAGCATCTGTACAATCAATTTTAATCGTTATATTTCATTTACTATCCGTTCGCAAGGGGCCCTCCTCTAAAAACAACTGACAAGAACCACAAAGGGGTATAATAATGTTAATTATTATTAATTCGGATTATTAGGCAGCAATTTATGCTTATACTAGTAGTCCTGCTGCTTTCGTCACTTAGTAGTGTGAAAAATATTTTAGACTTAACATTAAAAATGAGGGTAAGACAACATACATAGCTGGTGTATTCAGGGTTTATACAGGCTCCGTCGTGTAAAGTGCAACCTTGGTAGATAAATGATGGATCTTGATCGTCGTCGTCCAATACATTTATGATCATAGTCGTTGAACTGGACAGGCGTCTCTTGGTATCTCGCGCACGATCCTAAAATTAACATTATTTTGTTTGAATAAAATAACTTTTTTAACAATTTATATTTTATTTGTGATCCCACCCGCAATAATAAATACTTTTTTTGCATAAAACCCTTTTAAAAACATTCATTTCAAGTTAGTGCATATATCAATTGAAAATTGCTTTAACAGTTTTTATAATATCAACTTATCTTTAAAATTATTGATAACTTATTAATTGATATAATTTGGACTACCACACAAAACTGGACATAAGCTCTTAATATGGATGTAACGATCGCCCGCATCAAGCGCCTTCCCTCAATCCACACAAAATCATCGGTCTAATTTGTGGGGGCGTACCTACTACATCTACCGATACATGGCTGCCACTGTAGTCCGACGTGCAATTTTCCCTGTCCTTTGCTACTTAACTACTTAACAAGCTATCAATGAAAACATTATGTGTAATACTAACGGAAGCGACAATAGTGACTAGATAAAGCTTCGTGCGCTCGTAATCCAAGGTCCTGTTCACAGTGACCACGCCCTGATGAGGTAGCGGTATGGAGAAGTAACCATAGCCATCTACGGCGTTCTCTTGCTCCAATGTTTTGTTATCCCCGGGCACTATGAAATACTCTGGGAGACCGTTCACACCGGCGTCTATATCCACTGCACGTATTCCTTCGAAGACCGTCGTACCTATTGGTACAAGCTGAAATAATATTGAAGACTGTTTTTACTACCCTCCCAAAACTTACAGTTGCATTCAAAGTATTTATAGTTAGTAAAAAAAGTAGAATTTAAAAAATAATTAAAGTTTAGTGAAAAATTTTAGACCGTTATCTAATTTTTGAAACGTACGCTTTAATGGATTTATCATACCGTTAAAATTTAATAATTGCTAGTCGCTTTTAAAACAACATTTTAATATATTGAAACAAATTTGTAACTATTATGCGACGATAAGGGCAAAATTCCCGATTTAATCTGTATACTTTTTTGTTGGTTGCATTCATAGTTGATTGATTTACATAGTTGTCCGATTTTGATAATGCTACTTTTCTTTGAATTTATCTTAGAGCAGGTTGGTTAGTAAAGATAATTGAAATATTGATAGATGTGCAAACACTTGAATTTCATGAAACTTGTATTCTTCGTTTATAGTTGTTTAAATTTTTAGTATTAAGCAACAATAATAATATATGTAATTCATTCCAACCTCAGATATGTTTGCTTCGTACGGAGTCTTTTGAAATACGGGCGCGTTGTCATTGATATCCGAGACCCGCACTATTACGGGTATCGTCCGACGTTTCTTTGTCGCCTTCACTTGGCACACGAGCTGCAATGTTGCAATAAAAACAAAATTTATTATATAATTCAAAATATTTATTTCAGATTACCGATAGGGCATTTAGAGTAATAAGTCATTTGTTCAATATTTTTTCTTATCTACAATAAACTAACACTTAACATGTACGTAAATTAACGAGATGTTAAGTGACAGTAACGATGAAAATGATGCTTAATTCGAAACGAAATACCGTCAAGGCGGTAGACCGATAATATAAGGGTGATAACAAGTCCAGGCGGGGTTGTGATAACTCCACTACCATTAACAATGAACTGCTTATGTGCCATCGGAATTGAATAATAGCCCTCCGTTTTATGAGGCTGTCAACTTCTACGCCAAGCAGTCACTTTGAAAAATCACGATATTTATTATTGTTAGATGTCTTTAACAATACCAACAAGAACATCCTATAATAACTTTCGCTAAAACATGTTCCAAATGATGATACAACAGTTAAACCGCACATACTAGCTTCAGGCAACACGAATTATAAGTCATCATAAACACCTACTTAAGAGCCAATTAAATATATCGTTAGCAGAGATAGAAATCGATACAATGCAAAGAGAATGCCCGTACGCATGGCAGCAAAATTAAATATATTAATTACATAAGATAATTATTACGAAAGTTTATGATGAAGAACACAAAAATAAATGAACAAGTATTATACAAGGTTTGAGCAATAACAAAATTATATTATTTCATTATAACATAAACTATTAGTGGCTTCCCGCAAGTGACTTACCTGAAATACCATATGGGATAGGTTATCAACGTCTCTGTCGAGTGGTTGGAGGAGTTGCAATCGTTTGCCATCTAGCTGAAACAGCGTTGGACCCTTTGGGAACACCGTGGATAATATTACGTCATCATTAGGCACACCGACTATAGGCAGTTCTGCAGGTACTGTGCTTTGGTTTACTTCTGTAACAACAAAAAACTGGTTTTCAGTTATCTATTCATGTATATTTGATGGACAGATAATAATAACGTGCGTCTAGCAAATATGCATTAATAGGTAACAGACGGATATTTATTACTTATAACTATACCTGTTCCTTTTTCGACAATGGGATAATACTTGACCTCAAATTCACATGAATGTTAAGTAACAATAAGGTAGTGATGGTGAAATATGCTGTCCCAAAATACTTTGTCATTCATATGCATAACAGCTGTTTACACAGTAATTCTGTTATGGGGATAGATTGACATGGATGTTGGTAACTAACTAGGTGATAACAAGAAAACCCTAACATCGTTTAAATTCCATTATTCATGTAACGTCACAATCGAACCAGAGACTATGTTAAAAGATAAACGGTAAAACAATGCTTTCAAAAGTTTAACTAAGTAATTTTTAATGTATGTGTTAGGAATGTTTGTCTATTGTATGTATAGTGGAGACATTATCCTTCTTTCTTGCATACCGAAGTTCACTTGGAGATTATTGATTCGCCAGTACATATCAAATGAAGCGCTATTAAAGATAGCTTTTAGTCTCCGTATCGCGTTATATCATTAGCTACGTGTTTCAAACTGAGACAAATTATAGTATACACATTACCAATTGTTGAGTTTCCGGAAATAGAGACAATTTTAAGATCAATTTACTCTTTCAATTTAAAAAAAAAAACAAGCCTAAACAAAATCGAAATTAGTTGCGATTGTTTTTTAATAAATATGTACTGTACTTACGATCTCCCCTGCTTTCTTCTATATCCACTATAATGCTGGATTGGCCGGTCTCCACTTCGCATGGTCCTATAAAAAACACTTATTAGTATTGAGAAGTAACGCTTATTATATCGCAAATAACTGAAACTTACTATCCGACTTATTATAGTGATAAAATTTATAATACTGCACTAGAATAATAACAGTTATAATATTTAAATTAGGCATTTGAGTGTTAAAAGGTAGAAATACAGGACGACCGCATTGGGATAAGTCGTAGGCAAAATGATGGTAGAATAACAATGGTTTTGTTGTTTGACAAAACAGTTCTAAGTATATGTGTAAACAAGGTTCAATTGTTTCTTTGCTACACAAGAGATGTATATCTGTTTATATTTACAAACAGAGACAATGTCATAAATTGTTTATAATTAAATGATTTCACTGACCCCGTTGAAAAAGAAAATTTTATAAAATTAAACGCAACGATATTATGAAAAAAATGGTTGAAAATAGCATCTACTGTACTCGTATTAGTTATGCGCTATCAAATAAGGAGTTCATACTAACGGGGTAGTAAATGGGACAAAAGTCTAAACCGTAGTGGCAGATTCGAAATCCAAAAAAATATGTATATATAGGTAATAAGATACGACGCAAGACAATGATGAAGTAAATATTGTTAGTACCAGTAAGATTAATGTTCATAGTAATAAATAATGATTCAAAAGTAATATTAACATTTGATTTACTGGCGCCGTCATTTTGACGGACAAACCCTAAATAAAAAGTTTCGTATATTAATATGCGTTGGACTTTTTTATTTCATTATACTGCCTCTGGTAACATTATTCTATACATTTAATTGCGTAACAAGAAAAAATAAGAATACGATAATGTGCAAAATTACTATAGACTCGAAAAGAAAACTATAAAAATGTATCGATTAATATAATGTTAAAACAAACTTTTCTAAAAATTCATTATATAAATTGGCGTTTTATAGTCCCCAAATATGTTATTATTAACACCATTGCAAACATTTTCAATAAAATATTTCATTATAAAAATATCTCAGATGTTGCAGAGATAAAATACTCATTTACTAATACGTAAGACGTACCACAAAATATGCCGAAGTATAGTACTGAGTGCCCACAAAAAATTACATGCTCCTCGCACATTGCTGACTTCAAAGACCTTAAAATAATATACAGTACTTAATAATTATCTTCGCAGTTTCACCCTCCGAACCGGTATACGTGGACGCTGGAACCGCTATAGGGCGTTTGATAGTGAAGCCGAGGAAGACCTTTGTACATAGATCGTCTATCTGTCGACTGCCTCTATTGTTCTATTTCACTGTAGAATATTCAAGCGATAGCAAGATCACGGGAAATCCGTGTATTGTGATATTTAAATGAAATTCTAATCATTTATATTTCACAAGCAGGTGGACACGACAGTCGTTGAACGGCTCTTTTTTTAGGATTAATTTAGTTTAAATGTATTTTTTTTTTTGGTGCCAAAGGAAACTTAAAATGTTTTACACCAAGTTTTGAATATTCTTTATTCACAATTATACGACTTTTACTTTACGCAGAACCCTAGTTTTTTCTGTTAATCTATTTCTTTACTTCCATTGTTAACTGCCAGTGACAGTCTCCTCAATACAGGTTCATCGATTTGGGATATTAGCCATAAAAAAGAACCCCGTAAAAACATTCATGGGAATTAAGTAAATAGCTGTTATTTTGACATTATAAATAGGTACCTAAATTATAATTTGTTAATGGTGGTTATGTATTAAAGATTTCATATTGATGGTGATCGTTACTCTTTAAGGAATTACGTCATTTGAATGATGAAAAACGGATGACGACTAGACTGAATAGGATTAAATAATAAAGTACCTTTAGCAAATACATGATGGAGCGAAACTATATTTGTTGTACGAGTGAAATGATTAATTAGCTTAATTATTTTTAATCTGCCAGTTTTGAGCCGTACGATGTAAAGTACGAAAACGTCTTGATAACATTTCACACTTAGCAACAACTTTTCATATTGTTAAGTGAAGAAATTAAGACGTACCCGCAGTAAACAGTAAAACCAATATGGAAGAGGCAAACAATAAATATTTTCAACGTACAATAAACCTCCGGTAGAAATAAACTCTCAAGCAATACGCGCTTTGACAGAATAGTGTTAATCAAGCTATCGCCTATTTCTGTTTTATTACACGTTGTTTTACTCTTACGTTTTAATTTAATTGCCCCAGTAAATAGATCAACACAGTTGTAATACTTAGACGTAATTATATGTGGATATGATTATTGCACTTAATCATGTTAAACGCTTATTTTACGATAACTATTCTCGATCAGATGATCAGAAGCAAACATAACTTTGTTTTGAATTGAATTACGATGTATGTAGCAGGATTAACTGAATTTACGGTAAGTGCCAACTTCACAACATAATACAAAAACTACAAAGAATTTTGTAAAGTAAACATTACACGTGGAAAAAGCCGCTGTCAATTAAAACTTATACATGTGAAGTTACTTAGAATGTTCAAACAAAAATTGTAAAATATACGTTAAACTTTTATGATTCTATTCACCGTTCACATATTTTATTCACGTAGACAATTATAGCTAAACCAAAACTCATTACTTTTATTTAACACGCAATAAAAGTAATATAAAGTAAGCTTAATACGATTTCAACACATTTTATATTATTATTATGCAACACGATGGAACCTTAATACCACATATCTATAGGTACTGTAATATAGATGAGACTATGAAATAAATATATAAACAATGTGGTGGCAGATATCTCTAGAATTATTTATTATAATGAGATCTAAACTTGTACATTGGTTGCATTGGCTTCTAGTAATTTGAGTGAGGACTAATGCATAATAAGTCGCGGCCTCTTGAGGTTTACCGGCCATAAATAAAGCTCATGGAAGCTGGGAAGGATTAAATCACACGGGGCTAGTTTCATTACCCAGCAGGCGTGTCTGTACCGTAATATAGAATATCCGTTGTAACTTACGCGTTTATGGGCTTACGTTTGCCTTCGTTCATGTTTATCGTTTTACATATTCGGAGAAAATTGTTGACCAACTTATAAGACGTTATATTATTGAAAAAAGTAAATTTATATTCTAATATTTATTTCCTCAGTTTGAATCAACTCTTCTCAACCTTTAGTATATCTGCTTCTGAATATTATTAAAAATGCAAATCGAAATTCGAATTATTATTATTTTGTGTGTTTCTTTAAAAAAGGGCAACTTCAACAAAACGCTTAATAAATATGATAAAATGCGGGATATATTAAAAAATAGTGGTTCAATACAATAAGTTCTTGCAAAATAAAACACCATTTTGTTTTACTCTCTGAGAAAGAACCTATTATGTTATGAAAAAAAAAATTATTGTCCTGCTGCAATAGTCGTTAACTTGTAGCTTAATATAAATAACATTTAATAACATAAAAAAGTTTCACCGGCCTCTTTCAAATGTTAAGGAATATTTTTTTTTAATTACGAAAAATATACGTTGTGATTTTAAGTTAATATAAATATATCACAGCAGATAAAGTTTACATTATTTATCTTACATTAATAACTATGTCTCTAAAAACAAATTTTTGAAATGAAGAATATTGTTCTTATCTCCAGGAAGGTTGCCAAGCGCCGCTCTGGTATATACCCAGGAGATGATAAATAAATAGCGAAGAAGTCAAGATGTAAACATTAATATTTTATTCTAGGTATGTGCTTTATGCTAATTAATTCTGTATTTATATTATGACAGCTTGTAAAGTTGTTGGGAAAATACAAGTTTTACCATATATCTAGTAAGTAAGATATACCCTGCGGTTCGCTTAATAGAGATAGCGATGCGAAACTAATGTGGTACGTTACCAGCTAATGGTGTCGAAGGCCAAGATCGAGGCTATGACATTTTGCATTAGCTTATATTATCATATTGCGGAATTTATCGCCAATTTTGCGGATAGAATGTAATAATGTTTATTATGATGGTATTCATTTAACGACGGTGATAGAATATTCCCTTCGGTTTTAAACGACCTGATTCCATAGTTGCCGATTAAAAACTTAGATTCTTTCATTTAAATTCTAAGTTGCAAATAATCGAATGTAAATTTTTGTCGATATTTTATTTAACCATTCTAAATCATGAGTCATATTTAAACACCCAAGTATATAGTAGCCGATGATTCTGTTCCTAAATTTTTTATCAAAAAAATGGGGAGAGGGGAGACAAATAATTCACATATCTCTACCCCCCGTCGAGGTAATGGGTAAACATTATGTTAACAGATGGCACTTTAATAAAACAAAAATGTACTACAGCAAGGAGAAACAGTTTTTTTATATCTAAAAATATATTACTGAATTTTTTAATAAGAATAAAATGTATAACGTAATGCATTTACAGATCATTTTTAATCACAATTCTTTCTACAAATTTACATATATGGACATGTAATAGTTAATGTTAAGTCCAGTTAAATGTGCATTTCTCTTACAGCTTAAAGCGCTTATGGTTCGAAGAATCGGGGCGTGCCTGGGAGTTCAATTAATAATCTATTTGTCAGGTAACTGGGCGCAACGGCTCCTTGCTTATATCACAACTCCTTATACGACTATCTTAATTAATATACACTTAGTTAATGATCATATATTTTTCTAATGATTACCTTGAATGGAGCGTATTAGATATCTATGCTGTCACATGACTTACAATTATAACAACATAGGCTTTTTTTTATATTGAAAGCAACAACAGTTATAGAATACAACTGAAGGGTATAAGGAAAATTTATTCAAGAAAATTCACAAAAGCGAAACCAAACGGCAGTAGTTATTTTGAGGTGTTAAAGCATGGCTTCATTTATGATAGATCGATCAATCTGTCTTCAATCAGATTTTTCTGTGATTTACGTACAATATTAAAACAATTCATTTCCTTATCTATCCATTTGGTTTGAAAGTATATAGACTTATTAAGTCGCGCAAACTCTCTAATAAAAATTTATCGCAACCGACCAGAACATAAAATTACGACAGTAGATTATCTTTTACCACCCAATTTAACAATGTGCTTCATTTTAATTGTCGGCGTACAATAATTATTCCAATGTGATAGATATTGTAGAATATTTCCGGCGACATAGTTTAAGTCTTCGTGAATTAACACTAGAGATATGTTGTAAAATATAAAGCGAACATTTAATTGGCTACGTAAGGCACACGAGGAACGGTACAAAAGTATTGCTGCAATTGGATCGATTGAAATATAATGTTCAACTCATTCAAGCCCGTAGTCACAGTAGATTCTAATTGGTTCGCTGATATCGTGATTGATGGGGCTGAAGGTTTGTGCGGACGTTTCCGTGCTCATAAGAAATGAATTACTTGAATATATCATAGAATATATGTATACATTCATTTATATATATATATACTTGGAAGTATACATTGGGCAACATGTATATTTCCTAAAGTCAACTATCCATCCCTAAACCGAATTCTTTAAGCCAATACAAGTCCCAAAAAGTCAAAATAATTTTCTTATACAAAAATATTAACAACAATAAATAAAAAAACAGCAAAGTGCCACATCTATATTTTTCTAGTTTGTTTTTTATTCAAAATTCTGGTTCTCAAATCGTTTAACTCTACGTCTACCTATTTCCATCAAAAAACGTAATCCTTTTTTAACGCAAAAAAAAAATAATTAATAAGGGAAAAATACGTGTAGCACTTTTGTGCTCATCAAGAAACACTTTCTTGTCATCTATTATACATGTTAATATAGATATTTTTTTTTATTATAGAAAAATTACTGGATATCTTTACAATATACGGAAATCAATTAAAAGTAACTGTTTATACAAAGCATTATTTGGAATAATAAGTGCATGACTTTCACTGACATGCCGCGATTCAATCTGATTGTGTTTTTGTTTTGAATAAACAAACAACACCATTGTAGTCACCGCCGCTTGTGGCATTACCATTCAATGAACGATTGAGTCAATGGCTTTATATAGAGCAACATTGTACGACCAAATTGACGAAAACTTTTAATTTTTCTTCGACTAAAATGATAACACTTCATAAGTACAATGGATTAAAATTTCGAAAATTCCGAAATTTACTCAATGTTTATATTATCTTTATAGCTAAGTTTATACTTACTACCTCAATACGGTCGAGTTAATTGTTTAAGATTACAACAGGAGTAACTGATTTATATATTCATATATATAACGAAAGAATCTTAGAAAAACGGGTTGAAGAGAAGTGTGTATTTATTCCTCGTAACTATGTATTACTACAGTGATGCAATATCAATATTTCAAGGTTGTTATTACTCGAGTTTACGAGTAAGTATTAAACGTATACTGGGAATATTATTATATGGAACGTCTTGCTTACCCCATAAACATAATGAACAGTATTAATATTATATAAATGCAGTTTCTTCGTACAAAATAACTGTAAAAAGTACCAGTTATATATTTTTTATTTTCCAATTATGAGAAAAACATAGCAATTTAACTTTTACATATATAAATAAATATGTACAAAGTAATACAAAAGCGGAAAATTTATGAAAAACCGTACATATCACACAAAAACAATAAAAAAAAATTATTAGATATTAAAATTATGAGATAATATGAACATCGAAAAAATCTGCCATAATATTTAGCCTAGTAGTAAAATTAAGCTTAGTAGAAATGGTAATACATTTAGTTTTAAATAACATAGAATAGCGGCTAACCGCGATCTTACCTGATGGTATGTGGAAATATAGTAAAATATTGTAAAGCGCACTAGTTTTGAAGAGGCCTATTTATTATTGAGACATTCTCAAGAAAACTGTTGTCCTTTTCGCACTTTGTCTTAGTATTCAAGAACCTACACATGTAAAGTAAATCGTTTATTTGGACGTTTGTAATATGTATTATTATCATCATCATATTTTCACCTGCAGCCCACTGCTAGACATAGGTCTGTCCAAAGAAAAATTAGTTAGCCTTATTTAGGAATGCGTGTAACATGTTCGTTTTTGAAAACTATACACACCAGGTGTGGCACATGCTGAGGATAGCAGGAAAGCAAGAAATCCAACTATGCTCCACTGCATCAGCGCGCACCACCGCGCCATCTCACTGAAAAAAGAACAAAACGACAATATAATAACAACATTTTGAATTATCCAGTTAGTGTATATTTTGTATAATCAATTAAATGTATATTTTTTTATTTATTGCAAACCCTAGAATAAAATCCTTAATGAGCTTGACCTATAGTATTAATTTATCAAAATCAGTAAAAAGAAATATGAAATATTAGTATTATCCATTTGAGCATTAAAAACGTTACAATTATAATACATTAAATATTAATATTATGTTATATGTATTAAGGTTACCTTTTCTCGTTAACAGTCAATTATATTCATAATCAACAATCTAGTTTAAGAAGTAAATCTAATCTATTATATAAAATATATCATATAAATATAATTTAGATTATTATCTAAATTATATTTTCATAACTGAATGTACTAAAATCTTAATATTGATTATTAAAAACTTTTATCGCTTTGTAGACTTCAATATAGGTTTGGGACGTGAAATTCTTTGTTGCTGATAAATTGATAATAGATAAATTGAAAATTGTCATGAAAAATAGATTATCGCAAAAGCATCAGGTTAATGGAATTAAAATACGTTTAACGATCTATCACAATACAGTATAAATATGAAACGAAATGTAAATAAAAGTTTCATTGTTAAATAATGGTGATTACACAACAATGCACGACGCGTCCCACCAACAAACTGACGGGACTCGTTCCATACAGAATGCGTTTGTTGCAGAATTCGAGATGAACGGTGTTGCTTTGAAGTGTAATTGGAGTCGGGGCAGGTATGAGGTGTCAAGGCGAAATTTTGCGCAATATGGTGCAGGTGATATGAATAAATACAGTATAACTCATTAAAACATTTACGTGTTAATTTAGATTTAAATATTTAGCTATACACGTTTGTTACATATGCACTCGAAACTTTCTATTAAAAAAACTAATTTCAAGTTATAAACACTTAATGGTTTATAACAGCTAAGTTCGATTTTCGAAACATATGAACGGTGGAGACTGGATGACGGCAGGGTTTTATGAAACCGCCCCTATTACCTATTAAAAGTCAATCTTCCGCAGTAACATGGCTTCTTTCGGTAATCAAGTGAGAGAGTAGTCTAGGCGAGCACGCTTCACCATCTACGACCTCATTCATTAATATCAAGTGAAACTGCAAATTAACTATTTTTCTATGTGAACTTAATAAATTTAAAGACATGGGTACTATTGATTCCTGCCTAACCTACCATACTCTTTTGATATCCTCTTGATATCAGAAAAGAGAAAGAATTATACAATAACAGTTTTTGGAAATTCTTCTTTAACTAAATTTCTTTTTATCTCCATTTCAAATGGTAACGAGGTTGAACAACAGTATTAATGGTTATTTAAAGCTATAAAAGACAAATTCCACGCCATGTCAATAAGGCAAAAAGTAAACAGGCAATAAAGAATGCAAAAGTACCACCGCGTAACGAACCCTTAGTAAGGTTTCCCGCTGTTTGGTGTTCGTTGGTATGCCCAATACGTCCCTAATGATAGCGAGACGATTAGTTACAATCCTTTTATAATACATTAATTATTTTAAGTTGACCGTAATTTTTTAATGGATCTTTGAACACAACCGCGTGTGATTGTGTTTTGTTGACGACTTTCTGTAAATATTTAATGTATAATAAATAAAAGGTTTACATTAATACATAAATAGATTCTTATCAGCTTTAAAGTAATATTCTGTGATTTGACAATTAATGCACGAATTAATTACTAAATGAAATATTTTTAATAGATGTTTGTTAAGTGCA
>DWQX01004290.1:0-15366 GCA_018245475.1 Pharmacophagus antenor
TACATAACAAGTTCCCTATTTAATAAGGTAAATAAATAATTTGTAGAGTACTAACTTTTGGAGTTTTATTCAATATTATTATTTTTTCAAGGTGGTCTCAAACTTTTGGCCGGCAGTGTATATCTGCCAGAAATCAGCAATGCTATTGTGGCGGCAGTTTGACATTGATGGTGCAAGCTAGCTAGGTGGATTTGAAAAACTCTATCGTCATCTCCTCCACCCTCCACACACTCCCTCCACAACCCCTGTGTTCAGGGAATCAAAACCGCGACTTCTACGTTACATGCCAAGGGGGTAAATCAATGCGCCACAGAGGCAGTCAAGAATTAAAGAAAAAAAATTTCTTCATTAAAACTAACGGCGGCGCTCGTCCTGTATGGTTATTCTTAGCATCACACACGCTCGTAAATTGTGTGAGTGGGCACATGGGGTTATTCTGTCACACAGAAATTGCGTGAACGGGCACAAGTGGTTATTTTTAGCATCATACATAAATTGTGTGAGCGAGCACTTGTAGTTATTCTGTGTCACACACAAATTGTGTTAGCGGGCTCGTGAGATCGTTCTCGGTATCACACACATGTTGCATGACCGAACCGTAAAGCGTTAATTTACAATAGTACAATCTATTAATGGCATGTATTCGTATAAACTTCACGAGTAAACTATACTATACAAGCTCCATGCGGCTTCGGAATCAAATACTATAAAAATATATTTAGTCATTCTAGAGCAACGACGCCATAAACGAACTAATAAAATAAATATTAACCGTTATAAAAAGCAATTCATACCTCTATAAGCTTATCTTCTGTATATTCTTTTTTGATCGTGATATTCAAACCTATATCGAATTTTATTATTTGTGTAAATTTGTTGTCTCCCTCTGCAGTTACTGTGACTTTAACCTGTAATGTTTATAAAACATAATTATATTTCATTCATTAAATTTGTGTTCACCATAATAAAGTGCCTTAGTGAAATTATTTTCTTTTAAATTAAAATAATGGATTTTATAATAATATTCGAAAATAAATTTAACAGTTGTAATCATTATTATCATTTGAAAAACAAATCCAAATGATTACTGTTATCGATATTTAATTTGATAAAATCCAACAGTATTAGGAAACAGTACTCATTTTTAGTTAGCTTACCAAACACTGCGATAAAAAAATACATCCGCTTTGTAATAAACTAAGCGGATACATTTAATACTAGGTTTACGGACATTTTTTTAAGGTTTTGTTTTCGAGGCCATTATAAATTCCCAAAAAGGATGAAAAAAACTTTAAATTCGGAGACAAAAAGTTAAGTATAATGAATTTCTTAATGAACGTTGTTGCGTCAAATTCACGCATCCCGTAACCCTACTGTTATTTAGATATTGAAAACCTTGAAATAATAATTACGTTGGTTAATACGGAAAATGCCAACTCTTTTCCGTATTGAGTATCATCTAGAACTAGCAGTTACAGCATTCAAATCTATTTTGTTGTGGTGAATATGGACCGCATAAAAATCGCTCAAAACTTCACAGGTGTGTTCATATATTAATTTTTTTCAATGAACAGAGACTTCATAAAAAGTCTGATATCAAACATTTCGGAATACCTAATATAAAGGTATACCAATAATAACTGCTTTTTAAACGACTGCGGCTTCTACGAATTTTTCGCTTGCTTTGTGCTTCTTTTGTGAATAACTGCGCGTGTAGTATTACCAATAAATTTCGGCAGCTGTTACATTTTGTTATATTAAGTTTTCTTTAAGAAAGTTAGCAGCTTCAAAAAAGACTAATGGCCTACGTATGAACTAATTATCCGTTGCGTAATACTATTGAAAATTTAATTTTCTTGTATTGAAATGTGATGAAAATAAACTCACGGGCAAGTCTCTGAAGGTGTCAGAGAACTCTTCGCCAGATTTGCATGTGTACACCTTCTCACCACTGTTCGAGTAGATGGTGAAGATATAATTGTCCCCGTCTTTAACAACTTTCTGTTTCGGCTTGTACTCGCGAAAACTCTTTGTTTTATTATCTGGAAAACCTAAAAAAAAGAACGACCTTAAAATTAATAATTGTTATATTCGTCATTACTATTACATATACGTTCGCTAGTCATTGAAATAATTGGAACCAGCATTTTAGAAAACAAAATGAACCGGAGAAGCTTGGTTTGACTATTCCGATTTGATAAATGATGACTATTTACAATATTAAAATCAAATTTTTCAAAATAATTTACGTATTATTTTTATTTTTTTATTACAGAATAATTTTGATACAAAACCTAAAATGTAAACTGTAATTTGATGTGATGTCTTACAATTTTAGTTATCAGTTTGTCATTCCATCTACTTTCGTGTTTGTGGTATTTTTGCAACATACTAAATGTTAAAAGAGGGTTACGTTTGCTATACCCACCCATAGCTTTGATGAAATCTTCGTAGTTTTCTTCACTTTCAACAGAAAAAACTTTACCGTAAAACGCCATTTTAAGTTTTAGTTTTAAAAAATATAAATTAAACGCACGGTGTAGAATCAAGCGATGAAATTAGTGCACTTGGCTGTAATCACGATGTATATATATATTTAATTTCTTGACAAGTGATTTACTCGATTAAAGATAAGTGTTAAACATTAAAGATAATGATTACGTTTCATAATCTATATAATTCCTTATATCCATACGTACTTTTCAAGTTAAAGCTTAGTAATAAAATTATGTTATATTCAAAATGTATTTTTGAGTATACTTTTTTTAAAAATTCTTGTTTTCCAAATATTTTACAATACAGAGAGCCAAATCATGGCTTAGTAATTCATAATTAGACCGTTTGTACAGAAACCGCACGCAATAAGAGAATTCGACTATTTTACCACCTTCATATAAAAACGGCTATGCATTTTTCTAGAACTGCTTTTTTATCACATGATTTCACACGAAAGGTATTATCGAATTTGACATGGCGCCTATCCATACCAATCTATACGTACATTAATCATGATGATAATGTTTTTTTTTTCCGCCACACAGCAATGCTGTTATGGCGGCAAATTGACGTGGAGCGTGGTAGTTAGCCAAGCGAATTCGTGAAACCCTACCACAATCCAGACTCCACTTCTCCTCTAGTCCAGGAATTGAGCCCAAGACCTTCGCGTCACAAGGCAAGCGGGTAAACCACTGCGCCACGGAGGCAGCCTATTTCTACCGCGAAGCGACATTATTTTAGAAAAGACTAAACAAGGCACAAACAGAAGTAATTAACTCAAGACTCCGCAACTCATGTTGACTCGGAATAGAAATTGGGTTCTTTTTGTTAGAAGGCAAGTGGATAACCACTACGCTACAGACAGTCAGGGAGTAAAAGTATGTATGGAACAGTGCGAATCACTGGATTTTTATTACTTTCGAGTAAACTTGCATATTAACCAGTAGTAACGTAACGTAGTAGATAGCTGGTGTATATGGGCGCAAATAAAGAAACCTTGGACAAGGGAATCGACAAATTATTGTTAACACAATTTAGTAGTGGCATTGCACAATATTGAAAACCGGCAAACGAACTTTGGACAGTCATACGATACTAATACAGAGCAAATAAAAAAAAATTGATATCACTAATTACAAATAATGTTACCCGCAACAGCATTAATTGATAATCTACAATTTATTACTCATTTATATTATGACAACATTTCTATTTTATATTATGACTCATCGCTTTAAACCGTTATTTTAAAAAGATAGGTTAAAAGTCATATTTTATTTTAGGAAATGAGAGCTCATGAACTTTTTTTCTATACAGTATGACGTAGTACGCGCATAATCTCACTTCTTAAAATAGAATATGATTTTAGTCTAGACATGTCTTGATAACCTAAATTTTTAAAAGAAATGTTTATTCGAAGCGTTGAGTCATAATGCCAATTAGTAACAAATGACCGATTATTAATAAATACTATTTGCAGATAAAGTTAATGGTAATCGTATATGTCAGAACATTTTTTTATTTAATCTATGGTCCTATATTCGTATACATAGTATGACTGTCAAAGTTCAATTGGAGAAAAAAATAATTAAGTGATATTAATTATTTTACATAAAGACGTTATCGAAAAAATAATATAAAACCTTCAGGAGTTCAATTGAATTGACAATCGCATATGAACGTTGAAAATAACCTTTCTCATTGTGAAATAATCTGTTAACTAAGAGTCAAGTTATTTAGCAACTACTTTTTTTTATCAAATGCGTAATCTCAACAACAAATCCATTTGGTACCGCTGCATAAGGACATGCAGTTATCGCATAAAAAGAGAATAAAATAAAATAAAAGTTCTATATTCAACGCTTTCTTTCTTTTATTAAAGTAAACATTTCTTATGAAGGCCAAAAAAATGCAAAAATTCTTTCAACAAAAAAGTGGGAGTTTGTTGACAGTATATTATGAGAAACTTGCTACACTTTTAGGAGGAAATGGAATAAAATTAAAGAGTAAGTTCTCATTTTTTACTTTGTTGGCTATAAAAAAAGTACGATAAAATTATGATGTTTATTAAAAAAAACTACCACAAACCATATCTGTTATAAATGTTTATTATTCAATTTAGAAAATGTTACAAAACAGAATTTAATTTTTCACTTTGTAGTATCTGACAGCTTTGCCATCCCATTTGTTATTTATCAGCGTCTGAAAGAATAAATGTACGTGTATAACATAAAATGCCGCTAAATGTACAAATATTTGGTATATTTTTAAGAATTTAATTCTAAAATCAGGGCATGGTGTAGCGTGTTCGCCTAGAATACTCTGGCTTAAAATATGTAGGATTGCCGGAACACAATATTGCTGTTATGGCGCCTGATTGACATTGACCAAGGCAGCTAGCTAAATTTACCACCATCCAGATTCTACTACTTATGTATCCCGGAAATCGAACTGGAAATCCCGCGGTACAAAGCAAGCGGTAAACCACGATGCCATGAAATCAATCAGAAATGGTCTTTCGAAGTACCTGAGAGCTAAATTTTATATGAAGTTTTACAAGAAAATTACGCACAAACCCAAATCTTGTGTTAAATACTAGCCCAGTAACACCTACGATACATTTTTAAGATAATGATTACTATAAATATCTTACCACTATTAGCTTATCATCGAAGTATTCCCTGATAGTAGTTAAAGTACAACCATCGGCAAATTTCTGCACTTGATGAAGCTTGTTACCATCGAGCGTAAACTTTGTCTTCGGCTGGAAGAAGAATATGCAATAACAATTCGCTTAATTATAACGAAAATATGTAAAATTTTAAAATTATTTCTAATGACTTTCGATGTACTTTAAATACTGTCACTTTTGCAAAATTTAAAAACTCAGATAAACAATGTAATTAATTGTATCTTATTTACAGTATTATGGGATTTTTTTGAATAAGAGAGCAAAAGTTGAATTATGATATAACCTGTTAATCTTGTCTAAATCTGGAAGTGTAATATTTTTTATGTCATCATAATTTTTAATGCCTGAAACACTGCATTTTCGTATAAGTGACAGTATTGCGCCATGGGTACGATGTGATGCATTATGAAATGAAGCTTGTCCGTAACCGTGATACAAAAGGAAATTAGAAAAAAAGGGCAATACTCACAACGTATTTCGGAGAATACAGTACTTCATCAAACTCCTCGCCCAGCTTGAAAGAAACCTGTTTCTTCTCAATTGGAGCGTTGGCGATAAGCGTATAAGTCTCACCATTTCTTTCTAGCTTTTGTACAGGTTTGAATTTTTTAAACATTTCGGCTCTTTCCGATGGCATAGCTGCAAGGAAAATCGAAAACAACTTAATAATAATTTTACTATTTAAATAACACGTAATTATGATTTTTGGATACTGCGCCTTTATTTATATGTTTCCAATTTTTATAACACCCTGGAATATTAAAACTATTTTTCTATTATCCAATAAAATTTTATTAGCGAGATATCATAGACACCCACCAATTTTTAGTTAACCGTTTATAACATAACTTTGTGTCAATTTTTTTACCAATTGTTACCCTGTGCTTATTAATCCCTGTTAATTTTAAAGCAAAGTTTTAAAAATTTTAATAACAATGTTTTAAATTATTACACTTTTTGTTTGACTATCAATTTACTTATTCGGCTTTATGGCATTGCAGATCATGCGTTTGGTTAAGAAGACAGATGTGAAATGTTTCCAACCAATAAAGTTAAATATTGGCAAATGTGATAAACTTTATGAAAACAAAATCTTTGTTATTTAAAAAGTGAAATCATATTTACCCAAACTCTCGATATAGGCTTCGAAATTTTCATCTTTATCGTGAACAAAAGTTTTTCCTTCGAAGATCATTTTCGATTTTGTTCTTGGAGGAGTATTCGTATGAACGCTCGACTTGAGAATGTCTGGGAACGTTGATGAGTCCAATTTATATTCAATTTCTTAAGGCGTTCACACAATGACATTGCAGGTAACCCTTGAGTCACCGCAAACAGACGCACCGAAGTAGCGTATGCAAAAAGTGTAGCAAATAAACTGACGTTCACACTTTCTTCTTTAACTGATTTTAGTGATAATGTTCAAATTTCTCTGGTTTTATACTAAAAATTAAAGTAATACTAAATTAAAAACAGTTGATATTATTATTATTCCAATTTGATATTAATATTATTAAAATGTAACGTCGGCTAATCCTATCAATAATGGTTCTGTGATATAAGGGTATGAGAAATAAAGAATTGTAACCTTAAATATGACACTGGTCATTAAAGGAAAGCTGGCTAAAAACGGCGCAGACGATGAAAAGGTTAAGCACAATCTTGTACAATCAGTAACAAGTGCAAAATTTGGTGACTGATTCACCGAATGAAAGAATACATTATACAGTGAAATTGAAACTAAATAATTTAACCTTGAACTAAATAATTGATATAATAAAATTATATTTTGTTCTTCAAATAAAGGATATTTAAATGAATGATTAACATTTTAATAAGAAATACTAAGTGTCTGATTTCAGTATGAAAATTTTGTAACTATCATTTCTTTCAAAATTAATTCCGATTATTTGGTATATATGAAATGTTTGTTTGAATAAGTTTATAAACAAGAGTAAAAGCTTCAGAATTCTGAAAATAAATAGCCATAAACTTTCTGCAAATTTATTTCCACTATCATATCAGGTATAAAGAAGGATGTAGAATTAAAAGCTACTGTATTATCATTCATTGAAATAGTTTATTTTACCGTTAAGAACAATATTTATGCTTGATTAAATAATTTTATAGATGTCTGATATTCTATGAATCTCCAATCTCGTTGGACTTTGTCTTTCAACGAAAAATCATTACGAGAACAATGAACTAAAACTTAAATACCGGGTCGATAAATTCTATCAGTTCGAGATAACTTGCAACTTAGTAGCAGTTGTCATGCAGGCAGTCGTATCACATCGAAATATTTATCAGTACATAAATAAATATGTGTCAGTTCGTTACATTAAAGCTGACAGTTTTCACATAATTCACAATATGACACTACACTTTACTGTCATATTATTTTTACAGTCTCCGTGGCGCAATGGTTTAACGCTTGCATCGTACCGTGAATTTCCGATTAGATAGCCACATGAGTAGTGGAGTCTAGATAGAGTTATCGGTGTTCGACCCAACCTGGCTAGCTACCGCTCTCAATGCCAATCTGACGTCATAACAACATTGCTGTGTTCCTGTACGCATACTTGTGAGAGCCAAAAGTATTTTAGGAGAACAAGCTTTACCATCAGCGGCTTCCTTTTCGCTTAACATCAGTTGAAATCGAGGTCGATCCGTTAAAATATTAGCACATAACCGATGAAAAAAAACATAATGAGAAACAAATTCATATTTTTTGCTTTTCTATCTGTTTGTTACGGGTAATCTGCGAAATGGCTTATATGATTCCAGCTAGACTTTCGCTGGCAAATAAGAAGAAATACAATGATTAAATAGGCTACTTTAATTTTGAAAAATAGTTAGTGTTCTCGTGTACAGGTACTCTTGGATAAGTAATTTTTTAATGATCTCAAATATAAATAAGAATCATCGTTTCTCTTTTTTCAATTCATCGTAAAGTTAAACTCATTCAGAATATTTTTGCTTATTTATTCCATATTTTTAATAATCTATAGGTAGCAATTAACCAAATAACTTGTTGTTTATCTTATAAAATAAAGGATATATAAATAACTGCCTGCCTCTGTGACGCAGTGGGGCTTAGCGCTTAACTTATGAGTCACTGGTACGATTCCAGGTCCACGTGTGTAATAGTGTTGAGTGGTTATGGATGGTGATAGAGTTTTTTTTAACCCGCTTGGCTAACAACCACCGATAATGTCAAACTAACAGCATATCATTTATGCAAATCCATGTGTTTCCTTGTATGACAATTCATTACTTAATTAACATGTAATATGCATTAAATATTAAGGAAAAGTATTAATATTTAATGCACATGACATGACCATAATAACATTAATCTCTTCTCGGTTTGATCACAGACTTTACACCATAAACAAAAGGGTATACATTTATGTAAATGTGTGTGTCAAACGCATGGTAGCCTATATAATGTTTTAGTTAAGTTAAAACACAATTTAATTTATTTTTAAGCATTTTACAAGAATATTAGCATTCTGCATTCCTTCAAATAAACATTAACTGTGCAAAAAATTTCATACTCCTCTATCGATCCTTAGCATCTATTATTATAATATCTATGAAGACATTACGTAATCTCAAATTTAAATATCACCTACCAAGAGCAAAATTCTTATCGCACATGCGTTTTGAACTGGAAAAATGTTATCAACAAAAGCACCTATCTAATTCATATTATAGGACAATACACATTCAATGAGATACACTCTGTCATTTAGATAACATATTACTTTGTTGCGGTTTAATATACGAATGGTAATAAAGTGTACTAAAATTTATTGTAAGCACGATGTACTGTTTTATTAACTTTTTAGTGGGTATTTAGGACAACGGATACGGTTATGCTTGAAATTTCTTTTAATATTATGAGGACATCATTATGGCCCAAAGAATAGCTGAACGTTAGTGGCAATGGGCATATCAAGGGCTCAAAGATTCTCGAAATACGGTAATGCAATACCGATCTTTGAAGTGAACTTTTGAAACCGTTATTAAAGAAATATTTACTTTTTAACCAAAAAACATTCACTACCGTTTTGCCGACTTATTACGACAGCGTATTAAATAATGAGTCATACTTAGTCATACTTTTTTCAGGACGTACTATTGACGAATATACAATACGCTGTGTAATATGATATTACTTCCGACTAATTCTTAGTAATTAAAAAAACTTCGAAATTTAAAAACAAAGCGTGCTCCTGGCAGTCATTCAATCACCTCACTGTTATACGATAAATTTAAACATGAGTTTGCAGAGCCCATAGGCTTATGTTTTTCCTGCTATATTTAATAAGGATTCAGTTTGACCTAAATTAAAGAGCACTCTTCTTAATACTACATAAAATATCTTCGAGAAGATAATGAACAAGAGATTGATCTGGTATTTAAAGAAGAATAATCTCTTCTTTTCTAATCAGTATGGTTTTATGATATGATACCTGTAGGTATAAGAAGTGTTCCGTACAATTGGGTAATAATTATTTTTCTGTGAGGAGTTAAAGTGTGAAAATAGATAAGTTTTTAAATAATGTATCTTGCTCTTACAGTGTTCCCCAGGGCAACACTTTCAGTCCTATTGTTCAGTTCAGCTATTGTTTATATACATTAATTACCTCTGCAAAGTGAATGTCCAAAACGCTGAAATTATAATGTTTGCTGATGATTTTGTGCTGCTATTTCATGAGAATACATGAAAAAAAGTCACAAGGAATAAAATAAATAAAAAAAGTTTACCATTTTTCTCGTTAAATCAAGAAAATTTAATTTGACTGACCAGTTGGTGTAATGGTAGTAACCCTGCCTCGTTAGAAGCAGGGTACTACCATTAGACAGCTCCTGGTATTAACTAGAAGCCGAGGCTTTAATTTCTGCTTAAGACGAACATTCATGTGATGTAATGTGTTTGTTCTGCGTCTGGCTCTTTATATACAAATATATTTAAGTATTTATTTGTAAAATATCTATATATGTATACTGGTCTACGTAGCTACCCATCTTGGGATCAGAATACTGCCTGTGAAAATTTTCCTAGAAATTTAATTAATGCATATAAAAATTATGTTGAATACCGGTAAAGAAATCACAAATATAGCACAACCATGTGTTATGTTAGTATTTGTTGGTATAAGATGTTAACCTTCTTTTTAATTAAATTAAGGAAATTGTGTTCAAACTAATAATATAAACCCACATAATTACTTTAATAAATGCAAATATTTCCAGAAAATAGTTGAAATCATCCACATTACCATAACAAATAAAATTAATTATGGTCACAAATCAGGAAAATGTTATAAAATAATACAAATCGGCATTATGTTTAATTAATGCAAACATCATTTCTGTAAACATTTCAAGTCATCGGCATCATCATAAATAAATAAAATCAATTTTAAAAATAAATCAGGAAAACTTCTTATAGTAAAAAGAACAATGTTACAGTTTTAACTCTGGTTTTAAAAAGCGTTTCTATTTTTTTACTTCAAAGAGATTTTTTTTTTAATTTATTAGAATGTTTTAATTTAATAAACGATTTTGCTTCACATTTCGATAGATATCAGTACTTCAATATTTTGTACATATATTTACAGGAGCGGCTTAATTTTGCAACGATACAGATGTAATGATAAAATTTATAAACAAGTTTAAATTTAAATGTGATATTGTTTTATACGTTGCATTTCTCCTCTCTTTGTTATTAATTGTATAAACACTTGAATCACCGTGCTCATCTATTTCTACCAATCGTATCTTTTGTCACAGAGATAATAAAAATCGAGCTAAAATTAGGTATGCAGTCAGTATAATACGTGCATGCAGCTACCTATATATAATGACCGTCTAACAACGAACTGGGTACTCGTTACACGAACGTTGTTGGAAGAGGAAGGGAAAAAGGAACTCAAAATGGTGTTAGTGGGATTACCGTTTGCACATGAAAAAGATGAAAACTTCGAAGCCTACATCGACAGTTTGGGTAAATATTTTAGTAGAATTTTAATATTCAATAATATTGTTCACCTTAATTTAATTGCTAATGTTAACGCCTAACGCCTAGATCAAATATCATGTGACATTCGCGACCGGCATATTTTTTCGTTTCTAATACTGAGAACCGACGAAAATAATGAAATTCTGAAATCGGTTGAAGAACTATACAAGACTTAAATTCATGTCAGCGGTCGCGATTGTTTTAATAATAGTCCAGAAAAAGTAAAAAAAAAGTTAATTTATTTTTACTCGATGTTATGTGCAGGCATGCCGCCAGAACGAGCTGCTTTATTTAAAAAATTCAAACCCATCCATAAGTTAGAGAAGAACGGTGATACCTACACGCTTATGGCCGACTCTCCCCTTGAGAACAAAAAGGTTTCTTTCAAACTCGGAGAAGAGTTTGATGAAGTTCTGTCTCCTAAATATGTGGTGAGATTCATATATTTTCTTTTTTTTTTCAATAGTTTTCGCTTCTTATTATATTAAACTTGATGAAACCATTTGTCAAGTATGAAATACTACAAATTTTATAGGATCTAAGCCTGATGCTTACACGCGAAAAATAACTTATATTATAAAATGTGAAGTTTTGTTAATTTGATCCAAAAACTCAGTAATTTGGCATGGACGTACTTACAGGCGAAGACAAAGTTTACGCTCGATGGCAACACTTTAAACCAAGTACAAAAGTTTGCTGATGGTAGTATTTTAGAGACTAAGAGGGAATACTCCGATGACAAGTTAAAAGTGGTAAGATTTTTACTTAACTCACAATTCTGTATCTAAATAAAAATAGTTATCTATAAAATATATTTCAATAATTACATTTATAGACATTATTTGTTACAAAAAGTTATAATTGTTTTCAGACGCTGACTTGTAACAAATGGGACGGTCAAGCTGTGAGACACTATAAAGTCAAGCATTAAGTTTCATTTTATTGTTTGTACTGTAAGTGAAATAATAAAAGATTTGTGAATAAAACGTGTGAATTTTGAATTTCATGATTTTTTTATATTTGTATGTCAAGGGTGTGTTCTATCTGAACCGCATAAAAACTTAACTTCAATACTAGACTCAATAAACGTATTGTCGAACCCGTAACATCAAGAGATGCCGCGTGTATTGGTTAACGCGTTGAGACTGTATTTTAGTCATAATATTTGCGATTAAACAAAGCGGAAATAAGAAAATTAATCTTTTGTTTTATAAAAAAAGTCATGGAGTTCCGCAAAGTATCGCTTAAATCAATAACTTATACTGCCTAAAATACATCATTAATAGATACATCGGCTAGTGCCCTGATCGAAAAATATTTTATATTCATGCAAAATTACGAAAAAAAATGTTAAACGATAAATAGTAAATAAGAGGGCTTGTTTTTAAATTGCCAACATATTTTATTCCTAATCATAAAATAAGGCAACCATGGGACATATTTCTATGAAACTATTTTTCCGTAATTTTTGGAAATTATTTCCATGACTAACGGTAAAGATTTTACTGAACAAGACTAATTACAGTTTAAAAACTATTACAGTATATATGTAACATGAGGATATGTATTAAAATATTATTTGTGATCAATTATTAATATTTTTAAGGAATGTAGTCAAAGAGACATATAGGAGATACGTTCATATTGTAACCAACGATTCCAGTGCATTTAAAAGAGTACAGCTCAAGAAATTATTAACTAATCGAATAATAAATAAATAAATAATCTTATTCAAATATTTTAATCTTAAAGAGTATTTAAAAAATGTTACCAGTTTCTGCTAACAGAACATATCTTAATATCAATTTATCATAGTAGATATGAATTTGTTCATACAAAACCACATATGTCAGACTACAGTGTGGCACTACGTTCAGGTTATTTAGAACATCATTAAAAATATATTTTTTGATAGCTATTATCTTTGTTTTAAATGCCACTGTACTAGAGTGTAAAATATTTTATCGTAAAATAAGTTTGTGTTTTATCAGAAAAAAAAACTTAAAAACGCATATTAAGTTCGTATTACTTATACAATGTCTAAAATGTACACGTCCCTTGAGAAGATAAGCTCGTGCAATGTTATATATAATAATATAACACATTAATCAGTTGCGTTTCATATGGAGTTGGCAACAAAACCTACATTTATTACCGGCAGCATAATCTCAATATGCTTTCATTATAATAAGATTATATTTAGTAGTGCACGAAAGTGTAAGATATAACTTTTATTTCAATAATTCGTCAGTCCTTGAATTTGAATACTGAAAATACTAATATCCATTCTTAAGAATGATATTCTACATAATATTTTTTGCAATAAGCTACTGCCAATAAACTTATTTTTACTTTGTCGATAATGGACTAGCACTTAACCTCAATTTCATATGTTAAGTGACAACGACACCGAAGATGGTGCAGCGCCGGGGTGGATAACCAGCGGACCTCGTGCCGCATGTGGCCCATTTGAAATTTTTATTCAGCCCCCTAGGATTCTTTTCATATTACACATATTCCCCTGCTTATATGTTAAATTCTTTTCAAGTTTTATTCTTTTCTTATTTTTAGTATTTAATCTTTCTTTTTTAATTTCGCTTTTTGGAAATCTAATTTTGAATATGAATACAATTTTAGAAACTCATAAGAAGTATAATTTTAGTCCGTCCTAGCAATTTGAAAATTTGGATAGGCCATTTGATAAAAAAGTTTCCTCACCCCTGGTGTAGCGTGCTTATCCTCAGCTCTGATTCTCGGCCGATACACAGATAAGTTATGGTACTATGAATATGAAATTGATAGCTAATTAATACTCTTTATTCAAGATTTTTTTATAAATGTTCGGTAAATAACAAAAATATATTTAATGACAAAAATCCATTGAGACGAGATTCGTCTTGACTCGACAAAAGAATTATTTAAACATTAAATATAACTGTATCCATGAGTTTCTTCGTTAGCCTTCTCAGGAGAGGCCCCATTTTTGGAATCAATACTAGAGTAATTTGACCATTCAAAAATGTCCTTAAAGGCCTAATTGGATGAAGTATATTTTGAATTCGAATAAAAAAAAAGATCCAGTTACTATATATCTACTTTTATTATACTAATTGCTATTATACATATATATAGACGAATTTCCGTAAATAACGTTGAAACTTCATCTTGAGTTCAATGAACTAACAATTTTCAATGTTTAATTAGACGGCCATTCGAATTACACGAAGATATACATTCCTATATATTACTAATACCATGTCCGACGTTTTCGTTTCATAATTCTATATAAACAAAAAAAAAGAAAATGAATGATCTATTTCAATCATCATGAACGGATCAATGTCGAAAGGAGACAAATATTTGTTAAATATAAACAACTTACAAAAAAAGAATTAGTCTTTTTTTAAAAATGATTTGAACATTTGCTAAATGTCTCACTCTCCTTATCACTGTTAATGTAAAAATTAACAATACTAAAAAGTAAACAATTGTATCGTGAAATATTTAATTTCAATGACAATAAATATACATATACTTTTTCCAATATATAAATTTTTTTACAAAATAATCATTTTTAAATAATGATATTTCTTAAAACAGTAATCAATTTGCTATACAAATTATGAAAGGATATTGCATAGTTACTACTACGTATTACTTTATTACTTTGACATTGTAAAGTTCGTCACTTGTCCCGAACTATTCCGACAGATTAGGAATGACTATATATTTCGTCCTATCCTTATGCAACATGTTGATTTAAGCGTTAGTCACAACTGAATATTATTACCGAATTCTTGTGAGCGTTTATTTCGATAAACGTTGTTGATCCAGGAATAATTGGCAGCGGTATGGTCTGCATAATATGTTTTATTCAACGCTATTTATCACTCATGCGAAGCCGTGACGATTGTTGAATAATTAAAATTTATTACTTTGATTTTGATATGTGCAGTCAAATTTCTCGAATTTAGACCTACCTAACTGGATAGTTTGTCCCAGGTATACATACTGTTCTACAACTTCGAGTGTAGTGTGTGTAGTGTCTCCTACCTTCACTGGAGTGGGTTGTACATGGACGTTTGACATAATCTTCGTCTTGGCCATGTTCATTTTGAGACCCACTTGGCGTGAGACTCTACTA
>DWQX01004291.1:0-15365 GCA_018245475.1 Pharmacophagus antenor
TCATACGCAGATTTAAAATATTTTGTAAATTATAACCTGTGTACAAAGTGGTCTCAAACTTTTGGCCGGCAGTGTAAGTTCTATCGCTCCAAACATCGCGCTTCTCGAAATTCTTGTAAAAGTGATAAGCATGCCCATCCTTATCACTTAAGACTCCAAAGGAACTTTTATGGTAAAGATCATTTCTTAGCTGAGGGCCGTGACGAAATACATTAGCGCCATAACGCCCCCGTCGCCGAGATGGATCTACCCTCTCTTGATTCCGCTCAGCTGCCTCCTTTTTATCATAACGCTCTTAGAAAAGGAAGCTGGGGCCCTTCATCCTTCATCCTGGGTCTCTCCAGTACCTATGCTAGGCAAATCGTAAGCGTAAGCGATGTGGAATCCTAGTCTCTCTCACCTCAGTGGAAACAATTTGGCGTCACTTCCCGACAAATCTTACACACAGATAATCACCAAAACACTAACGCCCGGTGATCATCAGCGTCAGTCTATAGGTGCGTCTTCTTCCTAGTCGTTGCATCCAAACTTCGAAAACTGGCACGGTGACTCAAACAACACGTTTGCACGCATATTTCGCCGTTACCTCGCCGCCTCGAGTAACCGATCTGGATCACTACTATTACTGTGACGAATGGTGCAAATTCAGGCATACCCACGTATTATGTTAAAAGTGTGCTAATAGGTGTAAAGTGAGCCAATACGCATACGATCTGCATGGCCATTCTCCTCTGGATACTAGGTTCTAGTTTCATATTGTCGAAAAGCTAACCCTTTATCTCATAGTAGCGCGTCAATGGAGGCTACAGATCGTACTAGAAGCGGCGAACTTTCCCCGCTATTCCCCGGAGACTACGCAGCAGTCTGTGCATCGCACCCGCTATATTCTCGTCCTGGGGCACAAGGCGAGTTGGGGAAAGCCAGTTTCAGAAAGTTAACGGGAATCAATAATACAAAAGATCTAACGAGATCGAAGTGCTGGGGAGGCTTTAAATCTTGGCCCGTCGTTGCAAATATAATAATAAATATGTAAGCAGGAATCAATGATTTAACAACTTTCGTGGTACAGTGGTTTAGCGCTTGCAAACACGAAGGTATGGTTGATAACAGTGTTTTTTTTAAATCCATTAGTGTTTTGCTGTCTCCGTAGCACGGAGGTTTAATGCTTTCCTTTTAACGCCGAATTCCCAGGATCAATTCAACATGAGTAGTATAGTCTAGATTGTGACAAGATTTTTCCAAATCACCTTATAAGTAACCACTACCAAAGTCAATCTGCACTCATAATAGCATTGCTTTGTTCCGGTAGTCATACATGTGAGAAACAAAAGTACTCTGAACATGCTTCAAGCTTCACCACCTACGACCTTATTGTCGTTTAACATTGTGTGACATTGTATTTCTGTGTTAGCCTATTGTGAAAAAAAATTGTTATATTCAAAATGTTTAACATATCTCAAACTAAATATTAGACTATTTTTGCAATACTCTCATGTAACGTCTGATATAACGTTTAGTTTCTTGCAATAAAATAAAAAACTGTAGTTGTATAGGTGTTGTGTGGCTTGGAAAATCACCGGTAATAGAGCATTACATCTTATTCCACAGCAAATTTGCTCAGGGAAGATATAAATCTTTACTAAATGAAATACACTACAGAACGTCCCAAATGCAACTCTTCAAAATTCACCCTTTATATCGTCTAAATTCTAACGGTGGCAACTACGACAGCTCATTATAAACAAAATTCGAAAAGACGAAAATAATTTACATTACTAGGCGTGCTTAGCCAATATACTCTGGCTCCCACATTTAAGACTTCCGGTACACTCTTGACTGCCTCTGTAGCGCAGTGATTTACCAACTTGCTTTGGAACGCGGAGGTCCTGGGTGCGATTCCCGAGCCACAGGAGTTGTAGTCTGAATGTTGGTAGGGTTTTTCAAACCTGCCTGGCTAGCAACCACCTTCAATGCTAATCTATCGCCATATAAGCATTGCTGTACTCTGGCAGTCATACACGTGAGAGTCAGATGTATTCTGGGCGAACATGCTTCACCATCTACGGCTTCATTAGCACTCAACATCAGCTGAAATCGAGGCCAACTACTAGTCCATAACGGATAAAAAAAGAACATGCAATGCAGTAATGAGTGTGTTGGCAGGCCTGGCCGTTTCAAAAATCCCAACTATCATCTCTCTACCACTTCTATGGCCGGGGAAATTAATCCCGTAATCATCTGACTGCGCCACGCCACGCCAGTCAAAAGTCTTGTTAAGACACAAAGTCAAAATAAAATGAAACTTTATTGTAGAACTAGGACTTCCCGCATAACACAGGACATTAATCTTAATATCTTGGTAAATAGAAGGTTCATTAGATCCCGAACATAATTGCGTTATCATACAAAATGTTCACTCGCCCGTCACTAGAAAAATCCCAAAATACAATATTCTTCATTTACTTATTGCTTGTTAACAACATTTAGATAGTTGGAAGTATGATAAAATCAAAAAGGAGTGGGCTATATTATCTAATGCCAACATTGCCCGGTGATAAACTTATTAATCAATAAGCGGTATCTTATCATATGTAATTCACAATTTTCATAAAACTTACAACTACAACTTTTATAACCGAAGGATAAATATGTTATTGCATTATTTTAAAACCGGACTGTTTTATCTTTTAAACCTAAATTCTATAGTTAAAACGAAATATATAAGACTAGGCAAAGTGGTGCGCAAAATTACCTAAACGTTTTGGAGTTTAATTACAACCATTTATTATTAAACATCTCCAGCTGTTATTGTTTTATAGATATTCTTATAGGGTATGAAATCAAACGAATTAATAACCACATAATAAAACAAAACTTGAGAACAATTTAACTGTAACCGTAACAGATTAGGTACTACAACGTATTATAATTATAAAGTAATTTATCTATTTTCGTCATGCTTTCTAAAATTACTTTTTAATGTTGTCTTGTACACAGATACATAATAATGTATTATTCTCCTACATAAATATTTTTTAAAAATATGAAAACTAATGACCTAAATAGTACAAGAAATCTACAAATTTAAAATATAATAATTTAACATTATTCACCTACATGAGAAATTTCGATTAATCATCAAAGAAGTAGTAATTATACACCAGTTAAATGAAAAGCTATTCAACTCTATGAGTACAGGAAAGTAGAAGTAGAAAATAAACACAATTTTGGGTTCTGGGAACGATGGCTTACAGAATATTGACAAAAACTCAAAATTTTGTTTATTTGCCAAATTTACACGTGACGTTTCTCTTTTAAATACTCTTATATAATGATGCTTTCACGTGTTCGTGTTATAAAAACTAATAAATTACCTTTTATTTATGAATGTCAAAAACGTATAAATTCATTGTTAGAAAATCTGTCACACTTCGGACAAATAACCATGAATGAGAATATCTATATTTTTTCAGTCGGCGGGTTCGCGGGTTCCGCGGAGGCTCGTGCACCCGCCATCGGAGTCGCGGCGCCGCCCCGCTCCGTTCGCGGTCTCCATGGCGACCAGCTCAAATGACGTATCGATCCCGCGAGGGGCCGGGGGAGCCGCGGGGTGGCGCCGCTCCACCCGCCGCCGCCACCCTTGCACCCCAGCCACCGCCACTCGACCGTTGGCCCATGCAAAATGACGGATGTAAAGTTTGGATATACCTCCTTGGAAGGAAATGATATTTTCATTAAAATGAAAATGAGGTAATGTTTTATGATTTATTTCAGTCTCGCGTATTCATTTGGCATTACTTAAAGCTTGGCTTTGGTTGTGGCTAAAGAATTTAAATACTTATGTAGATAATTCAATCATTACTTTTATAACATTTTCCATTCCTACAAATAGTTTTTACTTTTCTTTTATTTTCTGTTCTAATGTAAAACTCAAGCGACAATATATTATCATAGTGCTAACTTATTACAAAAATACATCTACTTGAACCTTTTTAAGGATATAAAAATACAGGCAGTCATTAAAAAGGCAATATTTTTTTTATTGGACACACGTTTATTAATCAATAATAATATATCAGTTATCATATATTCTTTATCTGCATTTCAATAAAAAAAAAAAATTGTGTCTTTGTTAGTATTTCATAATAGAAAATCATTGCTTTCAAATTTATATAAATCAAAATTGTATTATCTCCTCCTCAACATTCATATCATTAAATATTAATCGAAGATAAGGTGTTTTATAGACCGAATTTGGTTTACCACTAATAAACTTACCTTATTAAATAAGAACCGAGGTTTAATTAATATCATAGTCGAAATGAAAATAAAATGGTTAAATATCAAAAAGCTTTCAACATTATGCTTATAGCACTAAGTATACCTACGTATGTGACTTCTGGAACGCCGACGAAACTTTGATTAGTTCAAGGTATTAATTTCTCGAACCGCCTTCAGGAATGCAATTAAACCTAAAAAGGGGGTTCAAAACGACAAGCTCTATTGCATCTTTTTCAAAGTAAACGGACTAAATGTCTTTGTCACAAAATAGCTTGCAATTATAATTCAAGTTGCCGTTAAATAATAACCTTTTTTCAACGAATATTTTGAAAGCATTAAAATAGTGATAAGTAGTATTACTTTTCGAACTAATTAATGACATATGTGGGTTATTTTCTATAATTTATGTAATCCAAAGTTTATCAAATCATACTAAATAATAATTAATTTCACTGTACATGTAATTTAAATTATGATAATTTGAAATTGTTTTAATCATTAAAATTGGTTCAATAGTGTTTTTTTACAGTCCGTACATTAAATAGTTCCATAATATTATCGAATATTTTTCTTCAATCAAACCATTGCTATGCTTAAACGTCGCTTCTAAAATTTTGTTTCAAACATTAACATAATTAAGTGGTTCTCAAAGTTTTCCCATTATAAACTTAGCGAGAAATTTTATTTTTCCCTCAAGTCACGTCTCGCTGTGTGAGAGCGTGTGTACGTAACAGCGAATTGGATTTTCACTAGTGTGAGTAAACCTACTTTTGTCGACGGAACAGGAAAACCTCGGAGATTCATGAAATATTAATGGAAAATTGTTCTCAATATATTTTACGCTACAGTACGAACATTAGGCAGGAGATAAATAGTACAATCGTATTGCATTTTAATAAATCTAAACAACTGAAACTAAATTCCAATTACATAATAATGAATTGAAAAAATTTAGCATCACTTTTATATTACGTTATGAATAGTTAAATTGGGTTGATTATAATGTTAATAACATTATAATACTAAAAATATATATTCACTACGTAACTTCAATTTCATAAATTAAGTTTAATACCGATCGTTAGTAGAATTTTTCAGAATATACAGGGATTAAATTCGTAAACATCATAAACATAAGTAGTATTAAAAGATCAATTAGTTTTTTTTACTTTCTTCATTAACAACAAAAGTATTTTTTGTGAATATAAAAACAAAACCAAAAATGTTACAACACACGATTCTAGGGATTTGTCTTTAGCCGTGCCGTCTTCCCTCCATGTGAACTTAGAAATATAGATACCAGTGAGTAAAACCTGTAATAAATCATTAAGCTGTATTAAAACGTTCTTAATAATTCTAGTTCAAGGATAGACAAATACAATTGTAGCTTTATATAACAGTGAGGTCGAAAAAAGGACTCCAACGAAAGCCCAGAGGATAGCATCATTTTCTTAACTCTGTTATAAATCTATCTTTACTGGACTTAAACGCTCTCATAATTTCGCTTTGTATTTGTTACTTTACTTTTATCTGAATATGATTTACGTTAAATTTTAATAAAATTTAAATATTAAGCATGATTTTCAATAAAGTTCTTTAAAAATATTTAACGATAAAAGCAAAAATTCTGTTTATTTTATATTTGCTATTTTATTTGTATAGATAATTAAGTACATTATCATACTAATATAAAATCGTTAAGGATTCCTGTTTAGTTTTGTGTACTAGACGATAATGTACAGGGAATCTACATTCAGTAGTAGACTATTGCAAGAATGAAATTAATATATGCCTTGACCTAATGTTGTTTATTATGTTTAT
Source organism: Pharmacophagus antenor (assembly GCA_018245475.1). Classification (NCBI taxonomy): domain Eukaryota; kingdom Metazoa; phylum Arthropoda; class Insecta; order Lepidoptera; family Papilionidae; genus Pharmacophagus; species Pharmacophagus antenor. The sequence goes on from DWQX01004291.1 coordinate 6,103, forward strand.
TACCATCTATCACGTAATCTATTAAGCTTAGCGAACTAAGCTAAAACTCCTAAATCTACAATAAAAGTGTTCAAAAAAATTATTGATTATGGCAAAAATTAAATCCAAGCGAAATTCTTACCTCTTAACTAAATGGATAAAAAACCTCAGCTTGTTCTATCTATACGTTTTAAAACATACTTAAAATAAAATAGAATAATAACTACACAATGTATAATCTCATAAAATTCATTGACACGGTATTAATATTTGTCTATCAAATGTATCCAAATAATACACAAGTTAATAAAATCTTTGAAATTTCCAGAAACATTTTCAATATTATTTTTCATGATTTGGATTTCGTTTTCTCTTATTTTTGACAATTAAATAGTTTTAACATATTATTCTTAATGATTGTGTTTAGTCACGAAGTCATTAAGTACTGTTAAGAATTTCTCTTTTACCGGTTCTTTAGTTTAAACAAACTATGTAAGCTTTATGACTCGAGACATGTTATTTCATAAGCTAATAAAGAACAGGCTCGTTGCATTATTAGATATACAACGTGGATTGATAATAACAAAACATATAAAACCTGTAATTATGTACACCATTGAAATAATAATATATGTTTATTGATCTTAAAAAGCAATATAATATCATGTTAACTTTATTTTGGAGAACGACAAGAATCTATAGTAATAAAATGTTATAACCCTTTCTCTCATTGCATACTTGTTGATATAAAATATGTAAAATGATTTATCAAATAATTATTTATAACCTTACGTAAACGCTAGATTTATCAAGTGTTTTAAATGATTAACGCTCATTACTATTTTGAATAAATATGCATAGTTTGATAACAAATCAAATTATTTGGTATAGCATTCGAGTGCCAAACAGGCTTACGATCGAAATGATATCAAACTAACACAAACAGTAACAACTGTAGTCTAATAGAGTTATCACAAGGGCGTTGTCGGTCCCGGAATAACCTTCTAAAAGAGCATAATATTTTTTTAAGAAGTAATGGTATAACTTCTTGGGATAACCTCCGCAGAAAACTGATTCTCTGAAACCGACGGATTTCTGGGAGATTGAAAGAATTTCTCCACAATCGAACCGTACTTAGCTAAAATGATACACAAATATGAGCATGGATTCCTGGCATGGCAAATTATTCGATGGCGGAATATGACCTTGTGCATGATATCAACTATTAATTTAATACACCATTGCACAGACGGTATAATTTCAAATTTAATTTAGTAAACCTTAAAACAAAGGACAATAAGATAATCGCAATTAAAATTAAACCAACTGTTTATGATGAAATTTCTAACCAGATTACGGCGACTCAAGACTTTTATAACAATGTCTAATACGCTCTGTTAATCACTAATACTTCTTTTACGTTTATTATATACAATCTCAAATTTATACATTAGAATACTAAACACTTTTTAGATCAGTGTTTAATATTTATGAACATTTAACATACTCGTATTGTTACCACTGCAGCGTTGTTACTTGTTATTTCTTGATATTTACAAACGAAAACATCTTATCTATCAAACTAGGTTATTTTTTATCATGCTCCTATAATAAAATTATACATGTAATGAAGATTTAATTTTGTCTTTGAGTTGCTGTACCATTCAACTTTTAACACAAGTAACAAAACGTTGATCAAAGTTATAAGAGAAATTATAATTGTCTTTGCGTGTTTTCTAATATTTTTGTGTAATTATTAGGTCTAAAAAATTATGTGGCGATTTCCAAGAGGCAAGATGAAATTTGAATTTTTACGTGCAATTTCTTAAGCCCAGTTAACAGTAATTCTGTTTGAGTATTCAGATTACGTTGTTACATAATTCGTATAGTCTACTCATATTAAATGTTTTTACAAATTGAACCCCACTTTATCTGCATACGAGTTTATTACCTATAAGTTATGTTCACTAATTCAGGTTTATATGACTGATAAAACTCTGTAATATGGCGACTTTACAGCGTACGTATACTAATGATATTTATTAATAATTATTTATATATCTTTAATAAAAAGTGCTAAATAAACATTTTACTACGGACTTTAGATTTCTAACCGTTAGAATGTTAAAAACTTTTGAATCATTGCTTTTGTTCTAATAAGAAACATCAGTTATGTAATCTTGATGAAAATGTTTTTATAGCAGCCCTACAACTCATACATTGGAATCTATTCTTATTAACAGTTGCCTTAGTATTTGCTCACATACATTTAATTTGTTCAGTGCAAGTTTAATTTTTATAAGTTATAATTCATGAATATAACGTAATCTACAGTTTTTGTCTTTATATATAGCCACATATAAATGGAAAACTGTAATGTAGACAAATTAAATAGGATTACGTACATCAATATTAATTGATTTTATTGTGCTCGTTCAATGTAATCAGTCGAGCATGCCTACAGTTATAACCCACTTTCTTCGCTACAGCTAGATTGAAGTTCATGAAATTACTCAAATTTAATACGCGTACGTCCGGATATAGTCATATTCTTTCACAATAGGACGAGACATGTCGAACCCCCCCGTGCCGCGCACTCACCCACCTCCGACGTCTCCCGCCCGCCCGTACTGGAATGCCCATTGTCCCGCCGACATGATGTTGGCAAGCCACTTATGTCAATAGATACGTTTATTGTTGATTATCATACATATTACTGTATTTTGTAATTGAATGATTCCGTTGTAAAACGCAATAAAAATACAAAATATGAAAATCGTAAGAGACTTTAATTTAAAAACGATATATATTTAGAAAGTTTATATTAGGGTATAATAAGGAAAAAAAACGATGGCATTAATTATACTCATTTAAGAAAAAACAAGAAAAAGAGAGCTTAATTGTAAAACAGATGAGTGTCAACAAATTTTCATGACACGTCAACCTTTGGAGATTAGTGTAAGTACAATTACTGTTAGTATAATGAAATGGTAACGCATGATAGTTGCATCGAAAGCATTACAATGTTGTAGTAAAGTTATTAGTGGTTGAATCGGGCGAGAGCGCGCGCTGGCCAGAGTGAGCGCAGCTGTCAAGGCCAACTGAGGTCACTCCACCGACGATCTCCGAGCCACGATGCCCGGGACCGGTTCTACAATATTTAGTCTCTTTTTATTTTCATTTTTGTATAGACGAACACTGAGACTAAACAATGTTTATAATGCCAGCCTATGTCAGATTATATTTTGTTTAATGAAACAAAAAAGATGTTGAATCATAAATTTGAAAGAAACTTTTACGAAGTTTAATTGTCATTAAAAATAAATAGAGTCCTGTGCGTGTATGTTGATAGAGTCCTGTGGCTGAGCTTTTGTATTATTATAAATAATAAAATTGACAAAAAGTATAAAATTTCTACAAATATTTATTTACAAGTAGATGTTAAAAAATTAAAATTCTAAAACAATTTTAATTATATATACTTTTTTAATATCCAAGAGGTTATTTCAATATACAAAATATTCAAACACAAAAAAGTATCACAATCAAAGCACAAGAAATTATAGTTTAAGCGAAATCATGCATAAAAAAAGAAAATAAAGAAAAATATAGGTATTGCTTAAGTCGTCTTTGTCGTTAATTAAATAAAACCTAACCAAGTCACCTAACAAATAAACAAAGAAATAGAAAAGTATCGTACGCACTCACATTTTGTTTAAATCGCAAACATTTCTGACTATTTTTGAAACGCACTGTTTCTTTTAACTGGTCGTTTATTTTTTCTAAATCTGATGATGGTCGCCAGATGGCGTATATAATGTTCACACTGCACTGTAAACAGTAAACATGGATCCCCATCCCCCGCTATGGAATTTTTACACGCACTTTAAGTGACTCTGAAATTACTACTATTTAATAATTAACATTACAAGTTTTACCCAGTGAATTAAAACTTTTTTTCGTAATAGTCTTTACATATATATTTTTTTTTAGTTTTTATAGCATTTCTCAAACATACATATTATTCTCAGATAATTTAACACAAAAAGTATCACATACCACAGACGCAATAGTTACAATATCTTTCTTTCTTAATATATAGTTTAACATCTTGTCACAACTCATTTGACTTGACATTTGATAACAAAGATATAGTGTAACTAATTACTTGTGAAACAGTAAAAAGTACTTAGAAGCAATTCATTAAATTATGAGTCAGCATTCAATTATAAACTGTATCATTCTTTAGCGGAACACGCTCACGCTCCGCTTGCTATGTATATCACTAAATAACGTCCAGACGTTGGAAATGTTGGAGAAATATCAACGAACTGAAGAACAATGGAGTATTATGTGGTAATAATGGAAAATATATTCCTTTGCTTAATGGTTGAAAAAAAGTCTCTAAACAAGTCGCAGTATTGTTATAGCCCTTGAAGGACTGAAACAACCATACATTTACAATAACTTTATGGTCACGCATAAATACATTTTAATTACGTTTATCCCTTAAAAGTGTCATAATATTTTTTTTCATTGTTTCATCTGAAATTTAATAGCTATAATAATTAAATTAGCTGGTATTTCGACGTTTTAGTTTCGAATATTATACTAAAAAAATTATTTTCCATGGATCATCGTATTTTACCAGTAATTAATGTCCTAGCCAAACGGAATAAACTGGTTAAACTATGTATTTATTTACATTATCAATTCAATTACATTATCAAAAATATCATTTGTAATGTTAATCAGACCTTTAATCTTTAATTTGAGCAACTACTTTAAGCAGTAATTACTCACAATATTTCTACAAATTATACATGGCTATTATAATATCACAAATTATTTTTATTCTCATCCTGATCCAAGACAGAAATCATCGAGTGAACGGTACGACCAAACAAATAAGATCTACTACACAGTCTTAATGCAATATGAAAACTTACCAATTGAAGACTGCTTTAAAGCTTATAGAGGTCTATAAATGTGGTCAAATACGACGCTTCGGGCAAGGCACTTGTAGGGGTCATAACCTGTTTGCGACCCCACCCTGCGGGACGCAGCACTCGCTCCCTATCCTACGACCCAATCTTTGACCAGTTGTTCAATAAACAAAAACAAATTGTTATCTCTGTGATAATAAAGGTATTAAATGTTTAGTTTTTTCTTTTCAAAAAAATGTATATATTTAAGACATATATAAGAAACAAAGTAATAATATATAATTAATTAAATAATATTTACATTTTCAACGTAAAGTATTCATCGTCATTAATAACTATCATGATAAATTGTCAAATATTATAGAAAGCAAAAATTACATCAATAAGTTTAAAACAAAATTTAAATGTAAAAAAAGTTTTTGGTTTCTTCCCTATGCCCCTAGCAAATATTATTTGCTTGTCAATAAGGGGCTTGAACTCGACGTAGCAGAGCTAGAGGAGTACAAAATTTAAATTGACATTTGTCGTTTGTTTGTTTACATAGGGCATTTGATTTGTTGAAATGACGTTGCAGACACGTTGTATTTATTGTGCGGCGTTCCATGGATATTGTTAAAGCACACAATACAAGAGAAGCGGGCCGTTGTGCCTTGGGAAATGTTGTACGACTACTTTTTTCGTCTGGATTCTATACTCACGATAGTTTTTTTAAAAAACAACGAGCTCGAGATGTACAGGTTTATCTGTTTAAAATTTATTAACATCAAGAAACAATTTAAAAGACAAACCTTTTCTTTGACGGCCTTTAAGAGATTCACGGTGAATGAAAATAAACGCTGTTATAAGTTATTGTTTGTATTTCTAGAATATAATCTTCAAATTGAACTATACGTTGTGAATGTTACACAATAATAAAAAAAAAATATTTGTTTTCAATTTGGTTTTGTTTCAAACGGGATGTGAATTTTATTATAATTGAGTTGAATTCTAAATAGTATATTTATCCATTGCTGATGCTATTCGTTATTAATTAAATATTTTTCGTGACTCGATAACTCCATTGTATAATGTTCTTTTAGTCTTTTTCCATATTTGTCTTGTCTCTTTTTTTCCCGAGAGGCTTTGAACTATTTCGCTAACCGTTTCAATATTTAAGAAAAGTTAGTGTTTTTATTTTTATATAGGTAGTTACGATAATTACGAACAAATTACTAAGATAAATAATGCGTGAAAATGCTTTATAAAATAACTACTATTTCAACAGTTTGTTTCTAATATTATGTCTACTGCATTATTATTTTACTGCACCTTTATGGGTTAACGAACTTAATAAGATAATTACATTCAACCGGTGTTATAAAAACAACGATCTCTTCCGGTTACTAGCGAAGCTATTTAAGTGGTTTCAAATTTTTGACCACTATGAAAACAATCATGACTATTGAAACTTTACAATAACTTTCAATAAAAATTTAAGCAGTTGTTTAATAAAGATTTTGTTGCAAATTCCTAAAAAAAATGAGATTACATTGTTTTAACAAAAAAATGTCATCGAAATAGTATCACTTCATACAAAGTTATGCGTGATATAATTAAAAAATGACCAAAAAAAAACTACACATCGAATTGTAAACCTTATTACCTTTAAAAAAATAATTTTTCTACATTATGCTCCCTTGTCTATCAAATATTTCACATTTACTCAGTAATATGGTAAAAGCGAGTGTATGTACATATCACATCCACAGACCACTTTATATATTTGGACCTTTTCTCATGAGGGTATAGTCGAGGCCATGATTCACCACGCAGAATAAAGTGCGATGTACATAAAATTAAAATGAAAATGCGATGTTACAATATAAATATGCCTGTAGGCTTTCCAATCAATAATGAATTACGAGAATCAAATGGATATTTATTCTTGTCATTTATTATAAACTTTAGTAATACAAGTATTTTTAAATTTAGCAACTTAACTTTTAACATTTAGGTTATTTAGTAATATAAATAAAACTAAATTGAAGGCAAATATTACTAAAAAATCAATTATATTTTATATATCATTATAAGAATATATTTTTTTGCAAAAGACGCAAACGTAAGAAATACATGTGTTTGCACAGTATCGATAGTTCGTATGTTTTTACAATAATATACATTAACTTTAATACAATTGTAAGCAAATATAGTTACAGTCATGATCGATTTTAAGTACATATTAAATGTTAATTTAGCATTTAATTACATTTTTATGCCGCCATTAAAGTTCAGCCACGAGCATTCACAATGTAATTACGACTTTTGATAAAACGAAACTCGTACGCTACGTTTAACGCACAATGTACTAAGTTTGTATCTACTTTTTTAAATTTAATTAAATTTGCTACACAAACGAAATCTAAATAACATTAAATAATCATATTATCATTTACATTCAAATGTAAGCTGAGAGGTTTTATATATATGAAGTTCAAATTACTTTGAGTTACATCGGGTTTTACGATTTTCGTAATTGTGTCATAAATTGAAGCAAATGGCTGGAGGAAAGGGAACAAGAAGTAAATATTCATGTGTGCACTTACGTAAATATACGCAATTATGTATTATAATTTCATGTCATGTGTAAAATGTTATATAAGTATAATTCGAGATGGACTGGTATAAACATGTTTTATATCAATACATAATTTAATTAATTACTTAAAATAGATTGTTTTCATCAAATTGATCTATAAATTTTATAATTATTTTTCAAAAGTTCATTTGCATTAAAAAAATGGTCTCCTTTGTTATAACTGCCCATCAAATGGCGCTGTTGCATATTAACTTATACATTAATACATATCTAGTACGCATGTCCATTTTAATAGAAAAATAATACTTTAATATTTACGAGTACATGCATCATCAGTCCATTCTGCTTCTAGGGAAAGGTGTATGTGCACCTTACACTAGCGCATCTTCGTAAATTCGTCTTTGAGAATAACCCTTTCTCGGACGACAGGGAGGCAGGGCCCAAAATCCTAAGAGGATGGCTCCCCCAGTATTGAGAATCTCCGAGTTGGATGTCTCGATCACCAAGGACGAAGTGATCGCTGCCATCGCAGTGGCCGAGAGCTGCAGCAAGGAGCCAATCTGCAATCACTATAAAACTCTTGATTCAGCTGATTTTTTACGATATTGTTGCTCGGGCGATGGAGGAGCGCAATAGGGTTTAGTGGGTATACCCCTGCCACTGTTTCTGACAGGAGAGAGCCCCACACACCTCCGTCTGTCACTCGACAGAGTTCGAGACAGTGCGTAATACATTTCCTGCTATAAAGAAGGGTTTAAGCATTTGGCTGCCCTTTGCGACAAGAAACAATTTTCTCTGGGATGAAATTTTTCTTCCATTTACTATACCAAACGCCTAGGGTTCAGGCGCGAACTGGAGTCAAATCATATAAGGCAAGTATCTGTCTCAGTAATAAAGAGCGAAGTCATCCGCGAAGAGGTTGACGCTAAGGTAACGATATATTGCTGGTGTTCAGCAAGAAGATGAGACAGGAGATCTGTGGGATTCCTGCTCTGGTGGTATGGTTGGAGAAGTAGGCGCTCTCCCAGAAATAGCAAAAGGAGCGATTCGACATGAAGACACAAGATGATATAAATGAGCCTGTCAGGCACCTTGAGAAACTACAGCTTGAATAAACAAGTAGTCGTGTATGACCTTGTTGAACGCCTTCACAACATCGTGAAAGAGGGCAAGAGTATCCAGAAGTTTCTTTTGAGTGAACCCCGTGAGTATGTGTTCTTCCAAACTATGGACTCGTTGAACACAAGAATACTTTTATCTGAAACCGAAATGTTCGTCATGGTGAAGATTATTCTCGAGGACTAATTTACAGAGACACACTAGTATGTGCTCAAACACCTTTCCCATGGTGGTTCATTGTCTGGTAAGGCTTTGGAATCCCAACAATTTTGGTATCTTTCCAGGCATCCGTGTTGCAGTAGCTGCAGAGGACATTGAGATATTAATTTGCAATTGAGATGTTAATTTCCAATAATTTGGCATAGGAAGACATATAAGCTCATTATGGGAAATGCCATCGAAACCAGAGGAAAACTAAGACTTCAGTCAGTGAATAATATGTGTGACATCGTCAACTGACGTTACCGGTCAAAAGGAAAACCCTCTAGAGCAGTGTATCCCAAGGTGGGATGTGGGCCGCACAAAGGAGTAATACTGTCATTTATTTTATTTTTTATTTATTAGGCTGCTGCTGCTGCTGCTGCTGCTGGATTCGGTGAAGTTAGCGCTGTTAGTCTTAGACGACTATTACAGCTTTATCG